>OX608081.1:6522804-6532539 GCA_951509765.1 Sphenella marginata | reverse complement strand
ATCACCTCCACCACAATTCAGTAATTAATAGGAGTCCTCCATCTGTAACTGAAGTATGTATGTCAGATAGCACCTCAAGCCTTCTGCCCTGTAAATAGGCATACGTCTTCCTTATTAATTAGTATTGCCTTACCCCTTTAATTCACTTCCAGTACATGCTGGCATTTTCTTTACCAAACTCCTTAATACTACAACAAAATTTGTATTTCATCTCAAATAACTTAATTAGATTTAGGTCACACAAAATTAAGGCTGAATCAGCTTAAAATTTCCAAAAACCATATCCTATCTTAAATGTGGCAAGTCTTTCCCATGCATGCTTGCAGTACACAAATGAATAACCTTTTTGTTGTTGACTATCTTCCTGATACAAGCAGGAAGTGTAGATGTATTTGTAAATTTCCAACACGTCCTTAGGAGCCAAAATCGATGGGCACTCCATAAACAGAGTAGTTGTTAGGATTCTTACAAAATTACACTAAGTACGATCACACATTGTGAAAACGGAGAGTATACCAAGCGGTTATGTCGAACAATATGAACATAAGCAGAGGCCCAGGAGAACTCTCAATTAATGAAAAAGTTATTACGTGAACTCTTATTGTAGTAACAATGAGTTGTTGGCAAAGAATTATAGAAGTAGTCTCACTTACTGATCTAAGTACTGCTGCCAAATTTTTCGGAAGCCACATTCGGATTATTATTCGAACTTCTCGGTATACTCTCAGGATAATTTCCGGAGCTTTGTTTTGATTTCGTAGTCTCAAAATGATTCCAGAAAGAAGTTCGCAAACAATCTCGAGACCATTTCAGAACTTTTTCCAGACCATTCTGAAATAGTAAAAAATGATTTCGAAGTTGATCCCGAAGAATTTCCTAAACAATCCCGAAACTATCCCAAAAATAATCCCGAATTTACCAAAGAAAAATAACCAAAAACTATTTAGAAAAAGCCGTGATGTTATTTTGAAAAAACAATTCACAGATGGTCTCGAAATTGGATTGTAATGATTCCGAAATGATACCGAAATCTCTTGAAATGATCCCGAAAAAGTTCCAACAACAATCCCGAAATGATCCAGAAAAAAATCCAAAATGGTCCAGAAAACAATGCTGACATGACCCTAAAAAAGTCACGAAATCCCGAAAATGTCTATAAATGATCCCGAAAACATTCAAAAAATCATACGGAAATGGTTCGAGCCACGACTAATTCTTCTACAATTAGATATTTCATAAATTCTATTACAATATCTGCTCTGCTATACTTTTTTCAGATCTGAGAATTTAAAGTTCTCGCTCAGCTGTTATTGTAGCGCCCTGGTTAAACGGTTGAAAGGCTAAAACTACCAAACTTGCTATCTTTTCCTTTGTTATGCTTCAATTACCCACCGACGCAAGCACGTAGTACGTGTCAGCTGACACGACCTGTCTTATGAGAGCGCCATGTAAGTGATTACTCAACGACGTACGTGTACGTGAACGTAACGTAGAAATCAAACTACTTTTGATTTTTTACGTATGAACGTGTCAGCTGATTCCTTGCTCATACGACAGTGTTGCCTACTCACATTTTCGTATGCTCTTTTTAGATCGTTTTTAGTTGTTTTACAAAAATACCTTTTCAATTATGGTAATAATATTGACATAACCCAAACAAAGTTTTGTTAAAAATTTATTTCAAATAAATTGACTAATTATTATTTTTTTATGTCAGTTTCGGTCTTATATACAATGAAAAATACTCGATTAAAATATACATGTTTTTGGTAGCATGCATGAAAAGCGATCAATGGCAACATTGTATTAGATGTAAACAAAAGCAAATGGCTGATTTCTGCGTTAACATCACGGGCATAAAAGTTCGCCCAAAAGTACGTACGTACGTTATACGTACACGTACGTTACACGTCGGTGGGTAATTCAGCTATTAGTCGTGCTTGTACCCGTGTTCTTCCGTTCCTATGGCCTTCATATCAACTTCAATTGTTTTGCTGTTGAGTTGATGATGCTTGTGTTAATGACGTCATTGACGAAATTAGGAACTGTCCATATAGCACACACAAACTATTCTTGTTGGAGTGCAGTAAATGTTCAGTCAAGTGCAGCAGCGCCTGAAAAAAAGAGCAAACTACAAAGCGAGTGCTCGTAATGGCATGAGCAGAGCCCGCTTGTGTGAGGCAACAGCTGTTTTTAGATGGATATTAACGCCAAATGGCGAGCTAACCTCATTGTTTAGAGTGTGAAGTGTACACTTAAGGATCCTTGGAGCAGATTTTTGGCCATGCGGGTATCAAATGGGTTGTATTATGAACGATTTTTTGGTTATGTATGAATGGGTTGTGCTACACTTAATTCTTAAATATTTAAAATTATAACCCATGAGCGGCCACACGTTAACCCATTGACGACCTAAATTTTCTTTTAAATCTGAAATCAAATTTTTCACATAAATAGTTCATTTTAACCCTTGAAAAGCCATGCCTTAACCCATTGGTGATCTCAATTTTTATTTTTATAATTTCCATATAATTTTTATAGGAAAAAATAAATTGCTCTCCACTTCAATAGTAAATACTTGAAGTTTTAAATGCATGCATTAACCTATTGACGACCTTAACTATTTTATGAATAACGAAATAAAATGATTCTCCTCAGAGTAGCATTTCATTATTTTATAAATTTAAACATTTTTTTTTATGTGTTAATAGATCTACTATTACTTCACACTTAAAATATAAATGTTTACATAATTAACCCATATTTGGGTCATGTATTAACCCCTTAAATGCCTTTATTTTTTTTTAAATTCAGAAATTAATTTTTTTTGCCGTTATGTTTAGCGTTATAACACAAGTAATTATGCATTAACCTTTTGATGACCAATTTTTTTTTCTTTAGAATTCAAAATCAAATTCTTTAAATAGGAGTTGCTATAAATATTTGTAGTAGCAAGAGAAAAATGAACCAATGCTTCGTGAAACGTGTTTTTCACTTATTTCAAAGCCATTATCTCCTATCTAAACATGCACAAAGTAAAAATTCAGAAAGTGAAATTCAGTTCTAAAAATTCAGAAAGTTATGAGACGGCAGAAGAAAATTTAATTTAGCGCAATTTTTCAACTCCAATCAATTTTGTGTTGCACTTTTTTATTTTTTTTTTTATTTATTTTAAGTCTTGATGAGCATTTCAATTTTCTTCTATTATTTACCTCCCCCAAGCAGCATAGAACGTAACTTCATTTTAATTAAATTATTCATAGTCACTCTACCCCGTTTTAATTGCCCACCCTAGCACGCTCAAACAAATCTACTACGGTCGCATATACATAGCTCCATAATAAGCTATCGGATTTCTGCGCTGTTTAAATAATTCATTTCATCCCGAATGACAGTCATGAATTTACGTTGACATTTATTCGTTGAAAGATATCTCTAGTGGCAACTATTTTTGTTACCGCTAAATAAATAAAGCTCTATGTAGTACAAATCCATTAGTTTGAGTTGAACTTTTGTGCTCTCGAGTTGAGAAAAGGCCTAGTTTCCTTAAGAAAAACAAAGTTGCTTTGTACGAAGTGAGCTACGAACCAGTCACCTTAGTCATATTATTACCACACTTCGCACACCAACGAGCCTTCGTACCGCTTAATAAACAATACAAAATTGTTGGTTTGTCCTCTTCACATTTTGTAAACGTTGTTGATGTTGTTGTTGCGCCACAAGAATGGCTTGTAAATGAGAAAATTGCAAAAGAGAATTTGTATTGGATAATGAATGAGAGCATCGACAAATACAGCGGGGCTTGTCACTGTGGTTGTTGTTGGCAATAAAATAAGGAGCCTGCTGCATTGGTAACTAAGAAGCGGTTGACAACGGATTGTAGATTACCGGTCGATGGTCGCGCTTTATGTGTGTGTGTGGGTGAGCAGACCTACTTAATCTATGCCGGGTATGCTGGTTGAATGTGTCAATTACGCCATGCAACAGCAAAAGTTGTACAGGGAAGAAGAAGAGAGTAGGCGCGTGAAATAAAAGTGCTTTGTTGTTGATGATTTATTAGCGAAGCAAGCGCCATGTGATCTAAGAATAGCTATGGGTAGCGAGGCCAGCTAGAAGTAGGTCAAGAAAACTTGGTGCATGGTGATAGAATGTCAGAAGTGTTGGGCTAAGTGAGAGTCCAGATGGAGTATCTCAAGTCTCCTTGGGAAGGAAGCAACCTATGAAGTTAAAGCCCCTATAAAGTTGAGGTCTCTATGAAGTTGAGAACTCTATGAAGTTGAGGTCTCTATGAAGTTCAGGTCTCTATAAAGTTCAGGTCTCTATGAAGTTCAGGTCTCTATAAAGTTCAGGTCCCTATGAAGTTCAGGTCTCTATGAAGTTCAGGTCCCTATGAAGTTCAGGTCTCTATGAAGTTCAGGTCTCTATAAAGTTCAGGTCCCTATGAAGTTCAGGTCTCTATGAAGTTCAGGTCCCTAAGAAGTTCAGGTCTCTATGAAGTTCAGGTCTCTATGAAATTAGATTACTTTGAAGTTCAGGTCAGGTCTCTATGAAGTTCAGGTCTCTATGAAATTAGATTACTTTGAAGGTCAGGTCTCTATGAAATTAGATTACTTTGAAGTTCAGGTCTCTATAAAGTTCAGGTCTCTATGAAGTTCAGGTCTCTATGAAATTAGATTACTTTGAAGATCAGGTTTCTATAAAGTTCAGGTCTCTATCAAGTTCACGTCTCTATGAAATTAGATTACTTTGAAGGTCAGGTCTCTATGAAATTAGATTACTTTGAAGTTCAGGTCTCTATAAAGTTCAGGTCTCTATGAAGTTCAGGTCCGTATGAAGTTCAGGTCTCTATGAAGTTCAGGTCCCTATGAAGTTCAGGTCTCTATGAAGTTCAGGTCTCTATGAAATTAGATTACTTTGAAGGTCAGGTCAGGTCTCTATGAAGTTCAGGTCTCTATGAAATTAGATTACTTTGAAGGTCAGGTCTCTATGAAATTAGATTACTTTGAAGTTCAGGTCTCTATAAAGTTCAGGTCTCTATGAAGTTCAGGTCTCTATGAAATTAGATTACTTTGAAGTTCAGGTCTCTATAAAGTTCAGGTCTCTATGAAGTTCAGGTCTCTATGAAATTAGATTACTTTGAAGGTCAGGTCTCTATGAAATTAGATTACTTTGAAGTTCAGGTCTCTATAAAGTTCAGGTCTCTATGAAGTTCAGGTCTCTATGAAATTAGATTACTTTGAAGGTCAGGTCTCTATGAAATTAGATTACTTTGAGGTGCATATTTTTTTAATGGGGGCCAAGAGACAAACTGACAAACCTGGCTTAATCTAATTATCTGTCCGTCCTGAAAATTCTGCTGAGTTAAAAAAAATTGATCTTTGTTGCGCGGTGTTTACGGTGTTATCATAGAACATAGCATTTACAGTGTGAGTTCACGAGATGACAAAACGAAAAAAAAAAAAAAAAAATTAAATGCAACATTGACTGATTGAGGCCAGAATGTAGATACTCTCGCTGATGACGTTGAAACAGTTAAAGCAATTCAAAAACGGCTACAGAATCACTAAGCGAATGGGAGTGGCATATAATTTGGAGTTGCAGGTGAAATGAAAATTAATTGAAAATTTATGTCTGCATCTGAGAACTTGCGCCTTACGCTATTCGCTGCAAAGTTCGAATGCAAATTCAACAAAGCGTTGTAGAGCGTAATGCCCGAGTAAACAGAGCGCAAGTAGGATGGTTGAAACAAGCAAAGCTGTGATTGTCATTGGGGAAGTTGTTGCTGATGTGATCTAAGCGATGGGATGAGATAAAAGTAGTCAATGTGGTTAGAATAATATCGCAGTTATCAAGTTTGATTTGTGTTTGCTTTTGTTGTTGTTGTGTGCGTTTATTTTGTGTATTTGCTAAATTTACATTGCGCCACAAGGGACACAATTACGATCATAATTGTAAGACTTAATTGCAGTTTAATTATCATGAAGATGTTGAGGGAATGAATAGATTTGTTATGCACTCAAAGTTTGACGAGTTTGAACTAAACAATGCAAAAGTGATTTGAAAAAGAAATAAGGGAATGAGGAAGGATGAATATCAAATTAAAAAGTCAGAACATTGACACACGAAGATAAAGAAATTGGAAGCCCATATTTTTTGTATTAGTGAAATAAAAATTCGATTAGACCAAACATTCAACTATACCTTTGATGAACATTAAATAGTATTATAACTTTGCTCCGCTGTTTGTAAGTATGAGAAGAAGAAGAGATAGACACAATTGTAGTACTGAAGTGATCAGGGTGATGAGCTGAATCATCCGTTCGTCCATCCTTCCGTCTGTCTGTCTGTTTGAACGTAAACCAGTCCCTCAGAGTTAAAAAAATCTCGATTAAATTTGGTATCGGGAGCTCCCATGCAATCGATTGTTGAGATAGTTAAATTGGTTTTGGCCTATAACTCTTAACTCTAAAACTATAACTCAGCAATTAAAAAGGGTAGCGCGAACTAACGTCAGTGGAATTAACGTCACTGACGTTAATTCCGTTGACTTTAGTTCGCGCCACCTTAAAAAGCTATATTGTAGGTATGTACATATGTATGTACATAAGTGTAGTGATCGGACCAACTATGTGTTAGCTTCTTAATTTTTATTTGTAACTTGTAATTTGTAATTTGTAATTTGTAATTTGTAATTTGTAACTTGTAATTTGTAATTTGTAATTTGTAATTTGTAATTTGTAATTTGTAATTTGTAATTTGTAATTTGTAATTTGTAATTTGTAATTTGTAATTTGTAATTTGTAATTTGTAATTTGTAATTTGTAATTTGTAATTTGTAATTTGTAATTTGTAATTTGTAATTTGTAATTTATAATTTGTAATTTGTAATTTGTAATTTGTAATTTGTAATTTGTAATTTGTAATTTGTAATTTGTAATTTGTAATTTGTAATTTGTAATTTGTAATTTGTAATTTGTAATTTGTAATTTGTAATTTGTAATTTGTAATTTGTAATTTGTAATTTGTAATTTGTAATTTGTAATTTGTAATTTGTAATTTGTAATTTGTAATTTGTAATTTGTAATTTGTAATTTGTAATTTGTAATTTGTAATTTGTAATTTGTAATTTGTAATTTGTAATTTGTAATTTGTAATTTTTATATTTTTATCAACATACTTACAATCTCAAAAATACCCGAATGGTAATAAAAGAATCTCGTAGCCCCTAAAGAAGCTCTTTAATTGACAGACTTAATCAGGATAACAGAGTAACAACAAAACTATTATCACACTCTGTAGTCACGTTTTTGCTACCCTCACCGTTTAGTACACATTCTTAAGGCGAACATGTTGTCCTCGATGCAGCGTGCCTTTTAGGGTAAACACGTGACCTACGACAATACAAGTGCGCCCATTAAATGTCACGCTTTCAGTCAATTTGTGACGTGAATCTAATCATACCCGACGCACGTGCAAGCAACAGCTAAAAGCGCGAAAATTATGTTTTGTTTCTTTTATTTTTGTTTAGTTAATGGACTAAAAGCAAAAAGCAAGCTGCCATAAATGCCAAAGGAGCAAATGAATGTTCATACAAAAGTGGATGGGAAAGAGAAGCAAAAACTCAGAGGGAAAAGAAGAAAAAGTAATAATTACTGGCAACACAAAAAATAGAATTTATAAAATCATCTAAGGTGAGTACTACTGATATCCCTACCTAAAAATATTTTTAATAAAATGACACGTCAAATCACTTTCATTGGCTATCCATATTGGCATGTCTCATTAAATATGGTTCAAATATCAGATAGGTGGCAACCCTGTATTTATATTGAAAATAACAGTAATGAATTTGAGAGCTATCTGTTAGCAGCTAATCTGTAAACAAAATTAAAAAGAGTTGTGTAAGATGATTATCCAGATAAATTATATATAGAAGCATAAATATAATAACATTAAGTGGCAACGCTGACATTAGGGTCCCAAACATGTTATAGTAATATTTTAGCAATTGCAGTTTCACGTAAGTTGTAATCAAAGGGGACTGCTAATAACATAGCTGTTCCGTCTTATCAGCTACAACCAGAGTCCCAAAAAATTCTTTTCCAAAATATTTTTAAATATGGCAACGCCTCCAAACAGCAACTCCCCATTCAAACCTTTAGTTTTAATTTCATCCTATTTGGCTTACGAAATTGTTACGGCACACAAAACTGCATCCACACGGACGCCTCAAGCGTAGTCACGGTCCCAATCAAAAGCGCCTCCTACAACTTTTATGTATTCATTTAATTTAATTTTCGCAATATGTGCATACATATGTGTGTGTTTAAATACGGAAACGTGTTGCTTCATGTGCACCACGGCGTATGAGTGTTATAAATATATTAATTAATTACATTCAAAGAGCAGACAAACACACGCCCATCCAAGCCCATATACTACATACTTACACACTTTGACAGTCGCCAAAATAAAGCAAATTCTTTTGCATATGTGTATGTGTGTGCGTTATGCAGGTAAATGGCTGTACGTGACGAGTTTTCAGGCACATTTCGTCTTAGCTCATTTTCGCGTGGACATTAGAGTGTCAAACTTTTTATACAAATTTATTTACTTACATAGGTACATATTTTATCCAATGAGACATGTTGTCTCCAGCTTCAGCCTCTATATAAGAGAACTGACAGATGTACATATATATAAATAAATTATCTAAGGTGAGTACTCCACTCAATCATATTTTTGAAAATATGGTTTCCCTTAAAAACTTTCTATATTTTTTTTTTATTTAGTTGAAATTTTTGTTTTCTGTGTCAGGCTAATTTAATGTAAATAATACGTACATTTCATCGAAATTTAATTAATATTACGTTTAAACCCATCAAAATGAATTCTACGAACCTTCTTTTTGCGTGTGACAAGTATCTGGGAAATGTAGTAAAGCTTATTTATGTAGGACTATGCTCGCTGAAATGAGAACTTTAAGCGGAAGTGATGTGCTGGTGAGTTAAAATTTCAATGGTTTCATGAGCAATTTATTAGTGAATAATTCTTCAATCATATAAAAAAAAAATGAAACCAACATATATGTAATGCATCGAATGTAAAAATATCGCCCCTTTCTACTATGCCATATTTGAACATATGGACAAGCTATCTTTTTGATAAAGAAGCTTAGGAATGTGAAGTGCCTGATAGTGTTGGGGAAAGTGAAAAATTCCGATGTATTTTACAAGGTCTCTTATTTCATTTTATTTTATTTTATTTTGTTTTGTTTTATTTTATTTTATTTTATTTTATTTTATTTTATTTTCTTTTATTTTATTTTATTTTATTTTGAATTATTTTATTTCATTTTGAACTATTTTGTTTTATTTTATTTTATTTTATTTTATTTCATTTTATTTTATTTTATTTTATTTTATTTTATTGTATTTTATTTTATTTTATTTTATTTTATTTTATTTTATTTTATTTTATTTTATTTTATTTTATTTTATTTTATTTTATTTTATTTTATTTTATTTTATTTTATTTTATTTTATTTTATTTTATTATATTTTATTTTATTGTATTTTATTTTATTTTATTGTATTTTATTTTATTTTATTTTATTTTATTTTATTTTATTTTATTTTATTTTATTTTATTTTATTTTATTTTATTTTATTTTATTTTATTTTATTTTATTTTATTTTATTTTATTTTATTTTATTTTATTTTATTTTATTTTAT
>OX608081.1:6367804-6520304 GCA_951509765.1 Sphenella marginata | reverse complement strand
TCGTTCAACTATGCGCACGAAACAAAAATATCTACCTTTCTTTGGTCGACTTGAGCTGTTAGTGCTTGACTTTTTACCTTTTCTCATTTTCGCCATAAAACCATTTGACTTTTCGATTTTCTACACAAAAAACCAACCCACACATTCTAGTGTAAAACTCGAAAATCCCATCACCATAGCTGGTTGTTGAAAATCAAATTTTAATAATTCATGCGCAACAGTGACGACACTAACGCTATTTGGTTGCCCATAAAAATATGAGAGGTAGGGGGGGGGGGCGTATGAGCGATATTCAGCATAAAAATTGCACACAAAAATCAAATCGTAGATAGTAAATGAATAATGCAAATAATGTAAATGTGTCACACAAGCCAGCCAAACGCCAAATCTGCATACGACAATGATTGACATGCTAGAGAAAAGCTACAATAACAATAATAATGACAAAAAAAAAAAAAAGAAACCACTAAAATGTAAACAATTGAATGGATATTCATTCATCCTGCATGAATGAGTTAACAATTGAATAAATTGACAAATGCAAAACAATCAAAATAGCAACAACTAAGGTAACAATTTTAATGTAAATTAAGGTACAATGTTTTGATAATAAATCATTGACATTGTGTATTTTGTGTATTTTGGTTGCTGACAAGCCATTTCCATTGTGTTTTGTTTGTTGTTTTTGTATGTGTGTAACATGTGAAAAATGAAAAGAAAAGAAAAAACAACAACAATTTAATGTACATATATTCAAACAGTATTTATTTTGCTGTTTTTGTATGAAAGTTTTTGTTGCGTAAAAAAAATTTGTAAACTTCTAACGGAAGGAAGGCAAAATTTTATTTTTCATTTTTGTTGGAATATTTTATTAGCCTGCGGTTATTTGTACAAGTTGTAATGCAGCTTTTATAAATTAAGATACATTTATATTGTAATTTGTGTTGAAATTAAAAAAAAAATGTTTTCTAGATAAAAAAAATATTTACTTTCTAACAACAGCTGATCACGTGAATACATGTATAAGTAGTTAAAGGTTTCCTTTTATCATAAAAGAAATGTATTTAAATTGTGAAAAAATTACAATTTTCATAAAAATAAAAATAAAATAAAAGTTTTCTTTCAAAAGTCATGCAAATTCGAAATTTTATTTATACTCTGTTTGGCTAAGTTAATTTTATCAATATTTTGGAATCTGCTATAGCCTAAAAAAATCAAGCTTCTTACTTTAAAAGGGGGTAATTAAAGTTGAAAGAATTTTAAGACGTCCAACTGAAAATCTAAAAACTAAAGCTCGTTATTAAATTTTGAATACAATTTTTTTTGTATAATATTTCTGTTATAACTTAAAATGTTAAACAAAAAATTATTAAATTTTGAACACTGGAAATTTTGTTGGATGCTACGTAAAAGCGAACATATAAAAACAAGTTTAAGCATATTTTTTTAAGTTCCAGATCACAAAAAAAAAAAAATTCAGTCAGTGAAACTATGAACTTTTAAAGTAGAAAGTTAAAAAACAAACATTAAATTTTTTTTTTTTATTTTTTTTTAAAATAGTGATTTTTAAGATTTTTTAGAAATCTGAATTTTTGAATTTAAAAAAAAATTTTTTTTTTACCTTTCTAGTAGAACAAAAAATTACTAACTTTTGAACACTGAAAAATTTGTTAGATGCTTGAATGTAAAACCGATAATATAAAAATCTATTTTAAGCATATTTTTTTTAAGTCGCAGTACCACAAAAAATTCCTTTAAAAAAAGTTCAAAATTTTTAACAAAAATTTGGCTATCTCATTTTTTCTTGAGGGGAGTGTCTCTCTTCCTCACTTTTCACCTTATGGTGCCTTTAAAAATTTATTCTTGGTAGCAGCTTTATCACTGGTGTCAATATTTCCAAATCGTTGTGTTACCGAACTTTGTCTAAGCTTTATGCAAAAGTTGAGTGACATCATGCTATCCAAAAAGCCACGAATCCATCGTTTTGCCGCACAACATTTATTGATATTTTAATGTTGCGCAAGTGCTCATAATGTTGTTTGCAACAGCCATTTTATCGCTTATCAAATTACTCGCGGCATAATAAACAGAACTAAATAGGTCAGTTATGCAAAAGGCAGAAAAAAGTTCGACAAAAGCTAGGAATGAAATAAGTTCCGACCACTACTTATATAAGTGAATTGTGGACAGCTGCTGATCTTTACATTGAGCGCAAGTCATCCGTTATACTGGACCTGTTCTCAGTCAAGGCTTCCGCCCCCCTCTGCTGTCGAGCTCGTGTGTCGATAAAACAAACCTTCTGAGTTGGAGATTCTTTGTCAGCTTAAAAAGCAATTTTAAATCTCCCTCAAGCACTCAACCAATACTAAGTGGGAGTAAATTTGCGTCCTTTCTATAAGCTGCGCTCAGAAGAGCAAAATGGCAAAACGGCTTAGTCAGAAATAAGCGTAACTCCTGATTACTAAAAATTGATGCCAGCGGCCAACTCCGCTTTCTAAAGCTCGTACAAATATTAACACAAACAGCGCTCGTTTATTGCACAACATTTAACAGATATTTCGTTGTTGTTGTTGTTGCCATTTTATATGCCGTTGTCGATGTTAAAGCATGTATTGACATGTCCTCGTCGTAATAGGGTAAAATGCCACGTACTGTGGGATATTTTGACTCAGCTGAAAATCAAATACATGCGAAAAGGGCTGGAGTAACCAATAGCAAAAAAAAAAAAAATAAAGAAAAAAAAATTTCAAACCTTAAATTATTAATATCTAAATTTCAGTACAATTTATTTATTTATTTTATTTTATTTCATTTCATTTCATTTCATTTCATTTCATTTCATTTCATTTCATTTCATTTCATTTCATTTCATTTCTTTTCATTTCATTTCATTTCATTTCATTTCATTTCATTTCAGTTCATTTCATTTTATTTTATTTTATTTTATTATACTTTTATTTTATTTTATTTTATTTTATTTTATTTATTTATTTATTTATTTTATTTTATTTTATTTTATTTTATTTTATTTTATTTTATTCCATTTCATTTCATTTTATTTTATTTTATTTTATTTTATTTTATTTTATTTTATTTTATTTTATTTTATTTTTCTTTATTTTATTTTATTTTATTTTATTTTATTTTATTTTATTTTATTTTATTTTATTTTATTTTATTTTATTTTATTTTATTTTATTTTATTTTATTTTATTTTATTTTATTTTATTTTATTTTATTTTATTTTATTTTATTTTATTTTATTTTATTTTATTTTATTTTATTTTATTTTATTTTATTTTATTTTATTTTATTTTATTTTATTTTATTTTATTTTATTATATTTTATTTTATTTTATTTTATTTTATTTTATTTTATTTTATTTTATTTTATTTTATTTTATTTTATTTTATTTTATTTTATTTTATTTTATTTTATTTTATTTTATTTTATTTTATTTTATTTTATTTTATTTTATTTTATTTTATTTTATTTTATTTTATTTTATTTTATTTTATTTTATTTTATTTTATTTTATTTTATTTTATTTTATTTTATTTTATTTTATTTTATTTTATTTTATTTTATTTTATTTTATTTTGTTTTATTTTATTTTATTTTATTTTATTTTATTTTATTTTATTTTATTTAATTTTATTTTATTTTATTTTATTTTATTTTATTTTATTTTATTTTATTTTATTTTATTTTGTTTTATTTTATTTTATTTTATTTTATTTTATTTAATTTTATTTTATTTTATTTTATTTTATTTTATTTAATTTTATTTTTTTTTATTTTATTTAATTTAATTTGTGGTATTATCTGATTTCGCGAGAAGCTCTTTCAAATTATACCATCGTGCGCCGTTTGTCGCTGTGCCGGATAATTGAGTGCCTCAGGTCAACAACGACGACCAAACGAGTGAAGTGATGTAACAACAACAACAAATACCATGTACAACAGAAATAATGCTAACATCATAGCGAAAGCCAACAAAATATGCGAAAAGAGAAAATTGTATTTACAAACCGAGCACGGAAGGTGAGGAAGTGGTTGTGCACGATGTTTTGTTGGTATTTTAAGCGGATGCGCAGGCGTTTCTGTATTGATGTAATTTATTGTAAAATAAGCTCTACATGCAATATGCCATTAGCAAAACGAAATACGCAACGCAGCACACCAACACTAGGCTGGCGTTTCAGTAAATGTTATAATTTGCATTTACGTGTTAGAAGGCATTGGTGGGGGGGATGCAAAAACAGCGCAAAATTCATACAAAGAGCTTTCCGTTGTACCTTCTAAATAAAAAAAAAAGAAGCGCATTCACAAAGGCAATTCGCGCTAACATGGGCGGGTCGCGTAAACAGGATTTGGTATTTCGCGAAAATGCTATTTTCCACGAGCTGAATAGCCAGCTTTTTGTGTTTGGTTGCCATTTGAAAGTGGCGCGGTCAGCTAACTTAATTAAGCCGCATTGATGCATGAAAAGACTCAGCCGCAGAAAAAAGTTTGCCAATTATGCATCACATGAAAGCTACAAAAAATAATTAATTTTGAGTCTGAGTTGATGGGATACGAAATGCCAAAGGGCTCCGATTGACACCGCTGCTGTGGACCTTCCGTAAAACCAAACAAAGCTGATAAAATTTTAGCTAAGCTGTGAACAAATTGACTGATGGAATTGTAAAAGGCTGAATGCTGTTTTCTGTTAGGCTTGCGATGATTTTACTTTTCACAGTTTTCGGTATAATGTGGTTCGGATAAAAGTGAATGCTAATTCAATTCGGGACGCCTATTATTCTGGATTGCGTTCTCATGATTTTGTTAGTTTATATGATGCTAAGGGGTCATCGACGCTCGATTCAGGTACTTTTAGATATAGAAAACAGCTGATTGTAGCAGAATTTCTTAGGGCTCGGATCATTTCGGGACCCTTTCGGGATTGTTTTCATTACTTTATCAGGAATATTTCGAAACTTGTTCACATCTCTTTGGCAGTTTTTTCCATACTCTTTTCTATCATTTCAGACTTTTTTGGTAAGATTTTCAGACTTTTCGTTTCGAAATATTTTTCGGAACCATTTCATGACTTTTTAGGAACATATCGGAACTTCTTTGCGTTAGTTTCGGAACTTTTTCGCTATCATTTCGTTTGGATAATTATCAGATAACTTCGGGACTGTTTTCGGGGTTATTTCACAATAGTTTCGGGACTGTTTACGAAACCATTATTCCAATTTATCCCGAAAAACCTTAATATGTTCCTGAATTGATAACGAAAAAATCCCGAAGTGAGCACAAAAATAAACAAAAAATTTCTTGATAATTTCGGGATTTTTTCAGGATAAATTTCTTGAGTTTATAAGAAACATTCTGAAACTCTTCCTGATCACTTTAGAAATTTTTTCCTGGTCACTTTAGAAGGTTTTTTCGGTATTTTTTTGGAAAATATTTCGTAAGTGGAAATAGGTACTTTGAGCGTTTCTTGACTGACTGCTCCCATATGTATATCCTATTCGTCCTTACTTGAACTTTCGAATGACATTCCTCGGGCTTTCTAGATTCACAGTGATTTAGTTTGGATGATACTAAAGGAGTTTGAAAAATGTTTTTATATTGTGACCTATTAAAAATCATTGACCAAAGCACTGCGGTCCTCCACTTCCTTACTATATACTCTGCTGTCTCTGCAATAAACTGGAATTATCTCAAGCTGAAAGGGGTTTGAAGTTAGTCCCAATTTCGTCCACACCGGTAAGTCTGCTCAGGATACCACTTTAGCTCAACTCCTTCTCGTCCCAATTATAAAACTCTCTGGGTCTCATATAGGTATAGTCGAGCCTATTGCCTTGCGTTACACCTTCCAACCCATATTTATACGAGCTCCAAACAAATAATTATTTTTCCTTGTGCGCGTGCATGGGCTGTGGTGTTTATTTGCCCGCCTAAGCTGTTGCGCAACAACTTTAACTCATTAGTGGTTTTATATATTTAAGTATATGTTAAATAATGTGCTTTAAAATATGTGAAATTGCTCTTACTGACTTTCCCCACATTCCACGCCAAGTTTTATTTATTACATCCAACGCCGTTGATTTGCATGACCCTTTGACTGTTCAACCATTTACTACACAACTCACTCTAATGAGTCTTATGTCGGCTTATGCTATGTTATTTTGTTTAATTTAATGACGCCAACACAACACATAAAATATTCGCAAATAACACTAAATGTGCTTGTTAAGTATTTATATATGTAATTAAAATGAATTTTTGTTAAATTACTTTTTATACGCCTTCGTTGTAATAAATGGTTGCTCATACGCCGTGTACTTCTTGAGGTTGGATGGGTATTTGATGGAGTGTTGACGATGTAAGCGAAGTGATTTTGGTAGTGAATACATTTTTTTGAAAGGGCAATTCTATGACAGATTGTCTTTTGTTCATTAACACCACCTTTTGGTATTAACCCTACAGTGGCGCGAAAGGCTTGGTTGACCCTTTGTACAATGGACGAAAGCTGGTAAGTGATAGTAGCGAGAGCTTTATATCAATTTTTTTGTTATAAATGTTATATTATGAATTAGAAATGTTAAAAAACAAAAAAATTGAATAACAAGTTGAAGCAAACAACATAGCTATTCGGATAGTTATTTAAAAGCAGCTGCCTTATCACTAGGCCATCTGATTGTATACACATTTGCCAGCTTACATTGCTCTTTTCATATATTGTTGTTGTTTTTTTTTTTAATTTACCTGCACTAGTGATTTTATAATAGATTAAAAAAAAACAATGAAAAGCCTTTCAGCATAAAAATAAAATCAGCACAAATAACAAAAAAAAAAAAAAAATTGTTTTATGTAATCTGACCTGTGTTCAAACTCATCAAATATGATTTTTACAAATGAAATCAATCAATAAATCATTTTTATCTATCTACTCTGCATTTTAATCCTTTCATTTATTGGATTTTACCATATTTATTTTAACACAATAAACCGACTAAAGAGATTTAAATAAATATTTCATTTGATATGCGTCCACACATGCATAAACACATATACGAGGGTTGTTCGAAAATGTGATGACTTGTTTCGTAGAAAATAATTTTTTCTGCAAACATTATAAATTAATTAATAATTTTTTTTACAACGTGATCTCCTTTAAACTTAATGTGTTAAATAGTAATAATTTGGCGCGATATATCTCCGATAAGATTAAGGCCGATACTTCTCTTCTAATTTGTGTCGCTTTTTAATCTTAGAGAAATTTACTTGGAGCAATACCGAGGGGCCACCTTTGTTTTAGTACGTCAATCAGGGACCTTTCGGTATCCATCTAATACATTTAGTTCACCTTTTTTTTAATTTTTGAAATTCTTTCCAAAAAAGAAATATTTTTGAAGCGTCTTGAAATTTGTCTTTTTTTTAGAGATTACCTCTTTCTTTCTTGGTTGCAAGCAAGAAATAATCGGAGGGAAATTTATCTGCAGAATATGCTGTGTCCTTTCTGTTGCTAGCTTATAGCGAATCACGTCAAAAGTTGGGATTAATACTAGCCAAGCTTTTTTTTAAGCTTTACAAGGTAATGTTTGTAAATTAAAGCTCGGGACGACAGTCCTGCTTTGGGCTTCTTTGGTGCAAGTTGACCAGGAGGAATTTAGTAATTTCATTGTTCTGAAACGGACTATTATTTCTATTTCGGCAGCTGAGTGCAAGATCATCTTATTTCAAGATATTTTAAAAAAAATTTTCTTGAAGAATGGCCTATTTTCAAATGTTTTTTTCATAATCTCTAACTATTTCTAAATTTGATTGAAAATTTTTCTCATTTTTTTTTCTTTTTTATCTCACCTGAAAATGTTTTGAATTTTTGTAAAGTCAGGGCATTTCTGAAAATCATTTTAGGATAGGATGTCACTCAAACAATTTTCAAAACACGGATTTATTAAAAAAAGTTGAAGCTGAGCTTTTGAAAAAAAAAAAAAAAAATTCAAGCAGAATTTTTGTAAAGTCAGCATTTCTGAAAATCATTTTAGGATAGGATGTCACTCAAACAATTTTCAAAACACGGATTTATTAAAAAAAGTTGAAGCTGAGCTTTTGAAAAAAAAAAAAATTCAAGCAGAGCGCTTTTCCCAAAAGTTTGGGAGCTTTTTGTTGAATATTGTGAAATACGATGATTTTCCACTCAGCCATCGATACGCTGTTGCATTGTTCATTTTAATAGCATTTTAAATAATCTCTTTGTTGAAAAGCAACCTAAATCAAATTTAAACTCTTCGCTATTTGCAGCTGGCAAAATTAAAACTTTCATGCTATTCCATTTTTGTTTAAATTCTAATTCATAACGAAATTTCCTTTTATTTTATTATTTGAACAAGAAAAAAAAAAAAAAAAAATTGCTTAAATTCGAAAATCTAAAATTTCAATATGAATACAATAACCGAATTAATTCGCTGTGCTTTTCCATTGACAAAATAAAAGCTTGAACAGCAAACATTTTTTTTGTGTTGAAACTTCATGGGCTCAGAGTTAAGGTAATTTAAAAAATTCATTTAAGCGACCAAGCTGATATACAATTTTCAACTGAGCTAGTCGTTTTAATAGATTTTAAGGAATATACTGAGGGCAGGGTACTCACTGCATGCTGCATTTTATTTTAAATCTACTTTGGCTCACTCACCCAACCAACATATTTTTCAAGGATGTCAATCCTGATTTATTTGTTTTTTGATAGTTCCGCAATTTATTTGATTTGCCAACGCCAACTCAACACAACACATTCATTCCATTTCCTACACCACTAAACTTCTAAGTTTCTTTAAAAGCCACCACATCCTTTTCTTTATTGGCTTTTCATCTTCTGCAATAATTTTTATTGCCTAGGGAGCCAGCTGATAGAAAAACATATAGAGAAAGACAGGAATGAGCTTATCTCGTGAAGTGAATGTGTGTATGAATGTGTAGCAGCCAATTTTCTTTAGCTTCTTCCCACCAAATCACTACCACTTAACACATTGACAAGTTACCTGCGCTCACCGGTATTTGGCGCATTTGAAATGGCATTTTAAATGCTGGCTGTCAGGGACGGGGGGAAGATTTGGTAAGTAAGTGAGTTGCTCAATGGGAATTCGTGCAGCTGTATTTATTGTCTTATTCCGCATTGCATGGACAGCCAACAGCTTAGCAAAGACTTTTTTAAGTAGCTTTTCAAATCGAAACTATTACTTTGGTATTTTAATGGACTTTTAGTGCTTTAAGTTTGTTTTTAAAATACTTTATGCATGGTGTTGGCGTGGGCTTCGTAATTAGGAGAACGTGATATGTGTCAACTTTTTAATTTCTCAGCATTATTTTCGGTACTTGTACGCCACCATTCCGAAACAGTCCCAAACCGATCCCGAAAATGATCTTGAAAATATTTCGTAAACATTCAAAAAACTATCATGAAGTGATCACGAACTAGTCCCGAGATAATCCCACAAGACTCCAGAGATAATACCGAAATGATTCCGAAAGCAGTGCCGAAGTTTTCTCTCGAGTATCCTGAAAAAATACCGAAATGATTCCGTGATTTTGGTACAATCTGCAACCTCCTTGCCTTTGCATTCCAAAATATTGTCGATACACCACAGCAAAACTTTTATTCTTAACAGCAACTTTGCATACAATACCGCCTAAGATGTTAACTTCCAAAAAACTTAATTTGATTATTTTATTCGTAAGTAGCTAAGTGCTTGCGAATAAAAAGCAAAAAGAGAGTGCTGTCCATCACATTTGAAACACGGCCCATTTGGAACACAGTTTGGGGGGACAAAGAGTAAGTAACACAACTTAACTTAAAGTAAAAGGAAATAAGCAAGCTTAACACAGGAAGGTCATTCGACTCAGTAAAATTGACGTTAGACTTAAGTTAGTATGTAATGGACGCCAAACTACTCGCATTACAGAAATACCATTGAAGAGCTGCAAAGTAAGACATTTTCACACCACGAAAATGGTAAAAGTAAACGAGCGGAAATAAATGTGATACAATTTTAGGATGGTAGTTGACTCTTGATGTTATGCATTGAGTAGTCAACACAGCAACAGAAACACGATGCAACACAAGAAAAGGGATAGCGGCAAACTGCATCAGCTTTGTGGAATCAACAGTCCCATTAACACTATTAGAGATGGTTGAAGCTTAAATGGCAAGCGTGAAGTATGTATTGTGGTAAATGTGTGGTAATATAATTACAAGGAAATAAGTGCTAAAGTTAATAGGAAATACGACACGAATAGTAATTCTGGATCACAAAAAAATAAAATAAAACAAAATAAAATAAAATAAAATAAAATAAAATAAAATAAAATAAAATAAAATAAAATAAAATAAAATAAAATAAAATAAAATAAAATAAAATAAAATAAAATAAAATAAAATAAAATAAAATAAAATAAAATAAAATAAAATAAAATAAAATAAAATAAAATAAAATAAAATAAAATAAAATAAAATAAAATAAAATAAAATAAAATAAAATAAAATAAAATAAAATAAAATAAAATAAAATAAAATAAAATAAAATAAAATAAAATAAAATAAAATAAAATAAAATAAAATAAAATAAAATAAAATAAAATAAAATAAAATAAAATAAAATAAAATAAAATAAAATAAAATAAAATAAAATAAAATAAAATAAAATAAAATAAAATAAAATAAAATAAAATGAAATGAAATGAAATGAAATGAAATAAAATAAAATAAAAAAGTTGTTGTTAAAGCTCATGCAAATATTTCCTCATGCTCATTAAAAGCATGTCATTATGGCTCCTCGTACTTTAATGCTTAGATATTTATTAACTTTGATGTCTCTTAATTTCATTAAATAATTGGCCATTTGAGATTTGTGTTTTATACCTATTTTCTCAATCTTTTGAATATCAACAAATCCTGTGGCATCTATCTACGCTTAAATCTAGTATGTGTGTATGTAGTGTCTATAAATATTTTGTGAATTGCAGTGTGGGTAATGGACTGGCATTACTTAGAAACTTTCTGATTCTGCACATAAATATTTGATGGTATTATTTACGTAAATATTTTGAATGTCATAGAATCCTTTTAATCTTTTATTACCCACATAATCTGGTTAGTATTTGGAGCAATAAAATTCTATGTGCGTAAACTGCGTGAAAAGTAGCAGTACATTGTACATATGTATATAAATACAAGTTATTGTGTTCAAAGCTGCAGGTAGGGAGCCGGCCTTCACTACATTTGATGAAAACGTAACCATAAAGTCACGTTAGCGATTAAAATCACGTAAATGGTGGTTGTAACCGCTGCCTTTTTTATTGTTACGGCTATGGTTATGGTTATGGTTATGGTAATGTTTATTGTTATGGTTACGGTTATGATTATGATTATGTTTATGGTTATGGTTGTGGTTATGTTTATGGTTATGGTTATGTTAATTTTTGTTTATGTATGTTTTGGTTATGTTTATGGTTACGGTTATGGTTATGTTTATGGTTACGGTTATGATTATGGTTTTGGTTAAGATTAGGGTTAGGGTTATGGTTATGGCTTAGATTTTGGTAATGGTTTGGCCATGATTATGATTCATTTGTCTGCGAAATTGGAAATTTGACAATATTTATTGAAACATACTATGCAGGTTTCTTTTAAAATAAAAAATATTCATGTTATAAAAGTTTTACGTTGTTGTGAAAATCTTCGAAATCTGTTGAGGACCATGCCAAATTTTTTTTAGTTCGTTTATTTAATCAATTAACTTAACCGTCTCCCCAAAATGTGCTTACCTCTAACAGGTACTCACCTTAGTTTTATTTATACGGAATATACAACAATTTTATCCCTTTCATTGATGACATTTAAAATTAATTGTCATCATTTACTATCTTGTTTCTGGTATTTTAATTGGTACCTCAGTGAATTAAACATATTTGCATGAACAAATTGAGGTTTATTATGTTAAGCCTTGATTGTAAAATTGCATAGTTTCAGGCGCAATCACACGAAATATTTACTACCTAACACGAGTAGGAGAAGATGAGATGAAAATCCCGGAATTGAATGCCTTTGAGGTGCTAAGAATTGCGGGATAAATTTTTTACAATTCATAACTTTTTTCTAATTCTTTTAAAAAACAAAAAAATAAATAAAATAAAAATTTAATAAAAATATATTTTAATAGAAATTCAGTTATTCACCAAAACATTTTAAAGCAGCAAATACCAAAAGCGCGGTATCTCGAGTTTATAAAGATAGGTTTCGGTATCATAAATTTCAAAAAGTTCCACCCCTAGCGTAGAAGTAAATATGTTATGAATGAATGATGTCAATAAATTGATGATATAAATTTTGTATGTATGTATTTGTGAACGAAATGTTAATGAAATTCATTTGAAAGTTTTGAACATAATATTTGGCTCAGTGAAATTTAATTTATTTTATAATTAAAACTATTGGTGATATCTAAATAGGCGAAAGTTCATTAACAACTTAAATCAGAAAAAGAAATATCAAATTAATTATGCTATACGGTGCGCTCAATGTTCATGTAGCCGGAATCCAGACGAGGGGGATTATTTGAGAAGTTTGCAGGTGCACATAGCGACATCTTGTGGTGAGGAAATTGAGCACCAAAACACCGCTTCACTCTATTTATACTCTAGCTCACACATTGTAGAAACCATAACTTAATATTCGAAATTCCCTTTAATGTCGCAACGCAAAAGTGCAACGCAACAACCCACAACACCAACATTTCTTCCGAAATTTATACGACATCACAGAAATTGCTGATAGCCCGCAATGACAGCAAAAGCCATTGTAACAACAACTAAATACAGTGCAAGTAAACATTATTTTAAATACCATCGCGACAAGCGTAAAGTTTCCTGAGTTGTCGCTATCTAATCATCAATCATGACAGAGACACTAACAACTCGTCGCATCAGGAAATAGCAGAGCCCATCAACGTCAAATGAGATAACCGCAGTTCACAATGGCCGCGAGATACGAAACCGGATAAAAGTTACAAAAGTAGCTATGGCAATAAGGAAACCAACGGTTGACAACGGAAAAACCACAACAACTGCGTAGTTGTGTACTTAAGCGCAAAGAACATACAACAACAGTCAACCAACCATCAACAACTAGGAGCACTTGTTTTTCAGTCGCAATGCGCTAGTTTAAGGCCCGCACTCAAAAGGACTCCACTACCACGTTAAACGGCTTCATTAAGTTACAGCAAATACCACCTTACACACACGAGTACGCACTCCCCGGAGCACATTTCCAACGAACATCTTTATTCTGCTATCTGTCTAGCAGAGAGCATGTTAGCTTATACCTCTAACTGTTGTTATATTTGTAATAATGTAGTACGATGACATCAGCGAGAATGGTTTTAGATTAGGAAGTGTTCATTGTTGTTGTAGGGTATGGCTTTAGTTCCTAAAATTCAGTGCCTAACTGTGAATGAATGTAGTAAACTTACAATAGAAGACAATTATGTGCATTGTGAATACTCTCAGTTACCGCTGGGTGGAGAGCCCATTCATCGTACCAGGTATTTTCCACTTTATCTTTTTTAAACCACTTACTTTTTCATATGAACTTCAGAAGAAGCTAGAGATCCACTTCCTGAACATCTACAAGATTGTACCCTGAGACTTCGAAATAATCGAATCTGCCTCTAGACCTGTTAAATCTGGATTAAAATTAAAAATCGATTATGTAAACTGCTCTATAGATTTAATTGATTAATTATGATAAGCTAACATTTTTAGATTAATTAATCAATTAGGATCAGACCAGTTAAATAATGATTACAAATATTAATGATTATTAATTGTACTGTGTCATCCTCGGAAAATTGTTTAATGATTAATTGCCAGTAGCTGCACCATATTAATGATTAATATTTAATTAATTTAAAAAAATGTATGAATTAATTAATCAAAAATATTTAATTACATGATTAATATATAAATTTCTGATTATTTTTGATTATTTTTCATGCATTTTAATTACATTTTTGATATGATTAATGTCAATTAATGTTGATTAATTTTAATTGTTTGATTAATTTGATTAATGTAATTAAATGATTATTTCTAATTAAATTCATTTCAAAAAACATTCATTTTAAAATAACATTCAACAAGAAAAAATTTAATTATTTACTTCTTTGATTAATTTTAATTTTAATTTTAATATTTTAATTGCTTGATTACTTTTAATTACTTGAATGTTTTTGATCGAAAGGTTGTCTTTAATTAAAAATAATGAACAATTTTTTCAATTATTTTTTTTATTAATCCTCTTTAATCGCAATTAATTAAAAAAATTTAATGAAATTGAAATTTTGATTAATTTCATAAATCCTAGGATTAAATTTGAAAACGAAACAAATCCTTATTAGTTGAACACCAAATTTAATCCTAATCGATTAATTATTCTAAAAATGTTAGATTATCATAATTAATCAATTATTACAGAATTTAAAAAATTTAATTTGATTATAAACGATTAAGATTAATAATCATTATTTAACAGGTCTGGTTAGAGCTAGGTATGGATGTCATAAAAGGTGACTACAATCCACTTTAAATCTGTGGAGTCATGGAAATCGATAAGACGGCAGTTGCCGAGAAGTGCAGGATGGTGCCGCGCAGTGCGTGCACCAGATTCATATCGGACAAGGGACAGCCAACATCAATATAATCTTCGCACCAGATTGGATTTTAGACTAGTCAGAAATAAAGAAGTACGATTTCATATAGTCAACCCAGGTTTATTGAGTAGTTCACCTTTTGTTTCTAGGGTTTTCCCCTATATTCCTTATTTACCATCGGTCTACCATTACTTTATCCTACACTGCACACATAACTCATTTCTCATTTCATAAAAATTTGGTTAAATTGCTGAGTCACATTGTTAACGAAATTAACACGACTACCTACGAGCACTCATTATATAGTATCCCTATATAATCGCATTATTAATATCCTTGAACCGTAATCCTTTTAATATCTTTTGTGTATATTTCCATTTAATATAACCATGCCACACTCTTGTTCATTATTCTTATATAACTTTTGTGTGTGGCTTTGTCATTTGCTGTGTGGGCGCTTTTTACGCTTGGCTGCTTCAATTGTGCAATGAGTTCCACGTTAAGCTAAGCGGCATATAAGGATTAGATAATGCGTGTGATGTGCTTATGTGTGCGTGACTACATGTGTTACAAGAAAATTAGATTTAGCGCACCCAAATCCCACTGTGCAATCACGAAATCCACGAAACCACATACTCGGCTTAACTAAATCAGGAAACTCACACATACAAGTATGTGGGTGAAGGATAAAAAAAAAAAATATTTCAAAAGTTTGTGACGTTATGAAAGAAATTTCTAGATAGCGGACTACTCACATACTCACATTTGTGTGCTTGTGAGCGTTAAAGTGATGGTGCCACAACATGAGATCTAACTTATTGTTACTGTTGCTATTGTTACTTTTGTGTAATTACGTGTGAAAAGTCGATTTTAAACTCAATTTTGAATAATTTAGTATCTCAAAGTTCTGGAAATTCTGCGTGTAAATATGTAATGCTTGAGGGATGTGTATTTGCGAACATTTTCAGAAGACACACGAGTCGATTGATACAATTTGAGAGTTAATGAAGTGAAAATGGTAAAAAAATGTTTTGAGCTCGGTTATGAACAAATCCTATGCATATTAGACTGACCAAAAAAAAAAATTTAATACTTTTTTCGAAAACTAAATTGATTTTATTTGACCTTTGAGACATTTTAAGCTTAGTTATGTATAAATCTTATGCATATTAGACTGTGCAAACAAATTTATTACTTTTTTTTTTAGAAAACGAAATCGATATTATTTTTTTAGAATGACAGCAAAAGTGTAAACCCTATGCATATTATACTGTACCAAATAAATCTTATGCATATTAGACTGTGCAAAAAAAATGTTTACTTATTTTGGACAACTAAATTGATATACTTTCATAGAATGCCCCAATAAGTACCAGAACTTTGAACTTATTGATAAATAAATCTTATGCATATTAGACTGTGCAAAAAAAAATATTACTTATTTAAACTAAATTGATATTATTTTTTTAGAATGACCAAAGAAGTACCAGAACTTTGAACTTATTGATAATTAAATCTTTTGCATATTAGACTGCGCCAAAAAAAAAATTATTACTTATTTAAACTAAATTGATATTATTTTTTTAGAATGACCCAAAAAGTACCAGAACTTTGAACTTATTGATAATTAAATCTTTTGCATATTAGACTGTGCCAAAAAAAAATTATTACTTATTTAAATTGATATCATTTTTCAGAACTACAGCAAAAGTCTCAGACCTTTAACTTAGTTATAAGTAAATTCTATCCATATTAGACTGTGCAAAAAAAATATATGTATATCACTTATTTTGAAAAACTAAATTGATATAATTGATTTTATTGACAAATAAATTTTATGCATGTTGGACGGAGCGAAAAAAATAATTTATTACTTTTTTTGGAACACTAGTCCGAGATATTGATTTTATTTTTCACAACGCCCACCATTCCTAGTTTAAATATATAATAACTGACTTCAACTTTTTTTTAATCCATATTCGGTCTCAACATGAAATGTTATACAGTGATGTGCAATAAAATAGAACCAAAATTGTAAATGGTGTTATTCGTTAAATAAATTCGAAAGAAAAACTGGTACATGCGTTGTATGAAAAAAGAAACTCAACATCTTCGAGAAAAAAACAATTTTTGAAATTCAGGGAAGATTTTGAGCTACTTCTAACTAACTCACTGCTATGCTAAGATTGTATGAGCTAGAAAACTGCTCCGTCAGAATTTTTTTTAAAATTGTGCACAAAAATATGGATATTCGAGGAAATTTGACAGAGCGAATTATTCGACCAAAATAATATAAAAAAGTTTTAAAATTTATGTTTGTATGTCTGTACGTTTGTGCGGATATCAGTCGAAAGCTGCTCATTATTTTTCTAACCAACTTTAGCTGCTCTATTATGAGACCTCGTACTTACAATGAAGGTTTTTCCATATTTTGATAACTCGACCGGTTTCGGAGTTATTGACAAACATATGTACCAGAGTCACCTAAATTGTGTTGGTACAATATGGGTATCAAACGAAAGGTGCTAATGAATGCTGCAAAAAGTTGTTCGATTCAGCTGCATATCTAAACTGGTTTCGGAGTTAAAATAATTTAAGTTAAACTCAAATGCAGTGAATCGTGGTCAGAGATTTTTGTTTGTAAAAAAAACTTCAGTTACTTTGTATTTGTATAAAGTATTTTCTCGCCAGCTCTTCTTCCTTCCAATACATAAGCAATCAGTTAACATTTCCTTTATTGTTTGCTCTGCTCATTATTATGCTGCTTCCTCTTTTGAAATTTCCGTTTGTTTGCATAACCAACAGTTCAAGCATTGGGCAACCTTTTTGTTTCGTTTGTTTATTTATAATTGTTACAAATGAAAACAACTAACTGTTTGTTTGTTTATTTGCCGCTTTTGTTGTATTCCACCAATTCTCCCTTTTGCCATCCTTCATGTCCTTTGTGTTGGTTGGTCATCAGCGACCCTTTTCGCGCATATCTAATGCAATTTCAATACCAATTCCAATTCGATTTCAATTACTGACTCTGCTACAGATAATTAGAAATGAAGTTAGATGATTACTTTGAATGCGGAATGGTCCATTTGTATATTGGAATAATTGAATTGTAAAGCGATTTTGTTGGGCTGCACATGACAATGAGTGTTGGTTGGGGTTGGTTGATGATTTCAGTTTGTGTTTGAATTTCGAAGAATACTGGGTGTATGGAAAGGAGTCGTCGTAAAAGTTAAAAAAAAAAAATGGCTACCAAAAAATTAGTGGCTTCAATGCACTGTTGCAAAAATTGCTCACAAATAGTTGTATGAAACTTTAGTGACCACAAACGTAAAATATTTTGAAGCACCCGATAAAATATGTGAAGGTGCTCGATATACAAACATACATATATAATTGCGTAATTATCGTTAATTAATTTTGTGATTAGTTTTGTTGTTCAAATGTAATTACAATTACAACACTTCAAAGTGAACTGAATGAGTAAAATTGTTTTTGTGGGACCAAAAGAGGAATAACTTCAAACAAATAAGAAAGTAGAAACTCTGGTGAAATCGAAGGCTGCGATAGTACTAAGGAGTGAGAAATTGTGGCAGGGCCATCTTAAAAGTTTTCAGCAGAAACGAAGAAGACATGATTTGCAAGAAAAAATTATGAAAAAAAAACAGAAAATTTTAGATTTGCGAAAAATTGATTTCAAGGAAAATAATCGATTTTTTTAAAAATAATATTACGTATTGGATTCATTATTAGAAAAGCGTAAAAACTTAAACTTAAAAATACTTTGTAATTACAAATTGAGTTTAAATAATATACCTCAAGTTTGATATGAAAATATTTTTGTTCAAAAAATCAATTTTTGAATAAACAATCGATTTCAACTTTCATTGATAATTTTGTAGCTATGGATTTTTAATCAATTTTAGTCGAATAACTTTAACCGCTTTTAACTTTAATTGATAATTGTTTAGCTATAGATTTTTAATAAATTTTTTTCGATAACAACAATCGATTATTTTTCAGCTATTGAATTTTCGATCGATCTATCGATAATCGATTTTACCTTCAATCCATAACTTTTTAGCTATCGATTTTTAACAAATTTTTTTGAAATAAATTTAATCGATTTCAAATGCAATCGATAATTTTTTAGCTATCGATTTTTATTTTATTCGTGTAACTAATCGAATTTTCGATCGATCTATCGATAATCGATTTTAACTTCAATCGGTAATTTTTTAGCTACCGATTTTCAACAAATTTTTTTGAAATAAATTTAATCGGATTTACCTTTAATCGATTATTTTATCATTTTATTCGAATAAATAACATCGATTTCAACTTTAATTGATTATTTTGTAGCTTTCTATTTTTAATCATTTTACTCGAATGACTTAAATCGGTTTTAACTTTACTCAATTATTTTTTAGTTATCGATTTTTAATCAATTTTATTCGAATAACTTACATCGATTTCAACTTTATTCGATTTTTAATCAATTTTGTTCAAATAACTTTAATCTATTTTAACTTTAATCGATTATTTGTTAGCTATCGAGTTTTGATCACTTTTATTAAATTAAATCGATAACTAAAATACAATTGAAGCAAACATCGATTATTTGTTGACAACCCTAATTACCTTGAGTTTGTTAAAAAAAAATTACGGACAACTTCTATCTCTTCAAAAATTAGAACTTTTACTTAAATAGTAACTTAATCTGTTTTCAGATCTGCATAATTCAAGAGTCTACTTTAAATTTTGTAATAGCGATGGTAACCCTTTTTTTTACGTACACTTACCTTTTTATCCTCCACAAATGAAGTCCAAAAGAAAACAATAGGCATTTTTTTTAAATTTTATTTTATTTTATTAAATTCCATTTAATTCTGTTGTATATTAAATTTCATACAATACTTGTTTTACCGTTTCACAAATATTCTAATTTAAATGTTATTTTGTGTCTTTGTGTTTGCTTGTTTATCTTGTTTTGCATACATACAATGCATGTTTACTCGTAAATGTTTTGATAATTTAAATTTCAATTTTATTTTATTAGTTTTTGTTTTTCTGTCAAATTTAAAATACAATTAAATTATTTATTTAATGTATTTTTTGTGTTTCATGTTTACATTTTGATTTGTTGTAGTTCTGATCACGAATTAGAGCTTAAGTAACAAAAAGGGACTAGTTCGAAGGTAATTCTAGAAAGACTATTCTCCCAAGAAAATGGGAAATGAGAATGAATAACTATCGAACTCTTGAAAAACCTAAATTATGCAGGTATTATTTTTTTGAAAAAGATATACTTTTGAAAAATAATTTTTAAAATCCAAAAAATATTTTTTTCCAAAATATATTGCTTTTATTTTTCAGAATGGAAAGAATTAAAATATTATCAACCATCGTGAAGTAAGACAGGTGACAGCAATTGAATAGCTGTTTAATTTTTTTTCTGATTTTTATTGATTTCCAGGTGTCAAATTGTTGTCAAAGCCAACAGCCATTTTGATTCCAAACATTCAAAGTCGTGCAAAAACTTGATTTGGATTTGTTTTGAAAGTTTTTTCGAAATTTTATGAAAAATTGGCAAAAAAATAAGTAAGAAACAGAAGTTGGACGCATACCAATTAAAAATAAAACTTTTTTCCATTTGAAATTTTTTCATTTGATTTTTTTTTTCTGTTTTGCTTGTAAACAAACCAAAGCGATTTGATAGTCATTTGACATCTAAAAAAAATTCCAACAACAAATGCAAACACACCAAGCTTCTGACTAGGCAACCTGTATTTATAAACCTTGGTATCCACACAGTTGAAAAAAAAAACTTTTGCTTTAAATTTTTATCGATTTTTTTTTTCTGGTTGGCAAAAAAATTCTCCAAAAAATGGAACAGCTGAGTTTACATAGATTTTTCACTATAAGAAAAATATTTTAGTAAGACGCTTTGCTTGCAATGGATGCCTTTCGATCATCAGGGGACACTATTGTCCCATGACAAATTTATACGTTTCTAAGGCTATCTTAAGTAATTAAAAGTAGAAAAACGAAGTCGCACACTCAAGACTATGTTGGAATAGGTAATTTTTAGTCTTATCATCAATTTGTATAAATTTTATGGAATATATCCTTAGAAACGTATAAATTTGTCATGGGACAATAGCGTCCTATGTGTGGGACATATGTGACCCCTTATGAAATTGTATTGGGACACATATGTCCCGCATCGAAATATCACTTTGCAAGAAAAACCCGGAGATCGTTATTTTGCCACAATTAACTGATTTACGACGAATAAAAATATTAAAAATTGATATCTTCAGTTATATAAATTCTGCAAAGGTCAAAAGGGTTAAGATTCGTACACGAGTCGAATTCAGTACCATTTTTAATTGAAAATGTGGGGTCCATAAATGGGTTATTGCGCTAGAAAAATAATGAAACTGAGTTTCAACTATGGCATGTTACAGTTTTTGTAACCATTGGAATTGTAGCGCACCTCACCACTACATAGCTAAAAACTTTTCCTACAGGGTATGTCACGCATTATTATTATATGTATACTCGTATGTGAGCTCGGTTGTATTTATACCGTATTTATGCAGGTCCACAATATAAATATGTTTAAAATAATTAAAATGTAATTGAAAATTTGAATATACATATATGTACGTGTCTATGTAAATAACCTACATTAAAAGATTTCATAATTAAATGATGTTTACTCATTAAAATTTTAATTACTATTCAGTTATGTTTGTTGTAACAATATTTATGTAAATGTTTGAATTTATCTGAAACATATTTGATTTGCTTTCAGTGACTCTGCTCTAAAGTTCATAACTCCAGCGCTTTTTCATGTTATGTTTTCCGCTAACTCTGATAATATTGTTTAATTTACATAAAAACATTTTCATATTAATTTTTACTTTTAATTGTATAAAAGAAATAATTAAAATAATTTTTTTATATATTTTTTTTTATTTTTTATTTTTTATTTTTTTTTTTACTTTGTCAATGTATGTATGTATGTATGTATATCTGTTTGAGTATTTCGAAGTTGAGTTCTAAATAAAAAAACTCTCAAATTCGTACATGATCAAAATTCAAATATTAAAATTTTTTCGTCTGCTTATTTCTATTGTAACTCTTTTGTATGTATATGTGTGTTTCTATGTATGTGTGTTTCTATGTATGTATGTATGTATTTGTTATTTATTTAAAACTAAGCGATGTTAGTCAACTAGTTTGGCCTTAAGTATCTCTAGCACAATTTTTTTGTCTAATGTATACTTCTTCCTCCTCGCATACCCCGCTGCTCATATTTGTGCATTTCCATTGTTTTTATATGAAACTTTATTATAAGTATAAAACTAGACCGAATTTTTGCATTTCCTCCTCTTGGAAGTCAAAGTACTTTTCACGGCGTACCGTTTCTTTTTTTTTTAAACTTCGAAATTGACATGCTACAATAAATTAATTTCTACTACCTTTTTTACATAAAACTTTAGCTCCTCGGCTGCAACTTTTAATCATTATTTTTAAGTTTTAATTTTCTGAATAACTGCAGTTATTTGGTTGTTGTGTTGAGCTTTGCATTTTTCAACTTCTATATTCAATATTTCTTTCAGAGCTAAGCAGAGCTGGGTGGTAATGATTAATTTCAGGATTGAACTTACCTTTAGTTACCGGTTATAAGTAATTGGAAAATATAATAAGTCCTTTCCTCAAATGAATTTATTACATTTCATTGATTGAACAACATTTATTTTTCGAAAAAGTCACTGCTCCCAAAAGAAGTCGCCGGTTACAAAAAAGTCACTGGTTTCAAAAAATTGTATTGACTCCATAGCAGCTATTGCTCCAAAAACATTAGTGGCTTTAAAAAATTAATTGAATCGAAAAAGTCACTGTGACCAAAGAAATCACTGGTTGGCAAAAATCATCGCTCGCAAAAACTCATTGACTTCAAAAGGGGTTATTTCGTTCCAAAAAGTAATTAAAAAATAAGTCACCCTTTAAAAGCAAATATAGAAAGGAGTGCTGGGTAAAAAAAAATCACTGGTTTCAAAAAAAGTGATTTGGTTCGAAAAAATTTAGAAGCAGTAGCCAATTCAAAAAAAAAAAAAAAAAATACCTAAAGGTTTCTAAGTGTCACATATTGCAAAAAAAGGGCATATGACTTTAAATAAAATAATATGTTACTCAAAAAGTCACCCATTTCCAAAAATTATCAATAATGTCACTGGTTTCAAAAAATCACTGGTTCCAAAAAATCACTACTTGCAAAGAGGTATATTTAGTTTCAAAAATGTCATGCGCTACCAAACATATCACCAGCTGAAAGAAAATCACAAAAAATAGTATTTTACTTTTCACAACAAATTTCGAAAAGTGTCACCGGCCCCCAAAAAATCACTTATTTCTGAAAAGATAGCAAAGAAATTTTGTATTTTAAAGAAAATCATGAACATAGTCTTCAACAATAAAAATTCACAGCTTCGTAACAAGGTTATTTGGATTGAAAATAAATTAATTAAATTTAAAAAAAAAATCACCGAAACAGTCACCTTTAAAAAAATTTCACCAAAAAAAAACGTCACCTGTTTTCCATAAAATAATATTTGTTTAAGTTAAAATTATTTTTAAATCACTGTTCTCAAAAATCACAGGTTACAAAAATGGTTTTGACTTGAAAAGTCACGGGGTAATTTGAGAAAATCACTAAAGTCACTTCGTGTGAAAGAGGCACTCGTTGAAGAATTAAGAGATGGTACTTAAAAAAAAAATAAGTTAAAAAGTCACTACTTTCGAAAAAATCACAGGTCAAAAAAAATAAATCACTTTTGTTATTTTTTCCTAAATAATCCAAAATGTAATTCATTCCTGTGAGTTGAATCAATTCATTCTCACCTCAAGCTCTGCTCCTGGCTCCAATTACTCTTTGGCTATTCTTTTTAGGCTCTTTGCATATTCATACCTATAAATCTAACTGCTTTTACGTAAATATCTACTTCTTCTTCTTCATTTTATGCTTTCTCAAATGAGCTTAAAAATTCGTCCATCTAATCGTGTGCGTACAACTATTTATTTAACAATTTCTTGTGTTTTCTCATTTATACTCTTCCATGCAACTTGAATTTCCTTTCGCCGCCCATTTTGTTTCCGCTTGTCGTCTAATTGCTGTTGCCTCATGTTTTAAACTTAACCTATAATCTTTTTAAAATAGCTTACAGTTTCCGGTTTGGTCAACACGCGACGACGATTTGGCTTGTAAAGCGGCGTCTCGGTTTCTGCATTCAAGAAATTGTGTGTTGTCGGCGTTGGTGGCGCAGCGACATTGTCGTGATGTTTCGAATGTTTCCCATTGTGCTTTTCGTAGTTTGGCTGGCAAGTGCGATGTACGCGTGTGAGTATCTTACCATTGGCGCTGTCTATAGCCGAACTCTGTTCTGTAGCATCTGTGGTTGTTGACTCTACTATATCAGTGTCACAAAGGGTGGTTGTTGTTGTTGTGGTTGCTGCATGGCTGGCCGTGGTAGCAGTGACTTCAGCAATTGAAGTAGCAGTCGCAGCAGTTGTAGTTGCTGTCAATCCCTCTGAAGTTGTAGATGGCGCGCTAGTCACTGTGGCTATACGCTCCGTTGGTTTTGTTGTAGTTGTGTGCGTTTCTGTTGTTGTTGTTGCTGCTTGTTCTTCTCTAATTTCTGTTTCTTCTTCTTGCATCCTTCGTTTCGTATCTGCTGCTCTTATTTCTTTCAATTCACCCGTCTTCGTTGTTGTTGTAGTGATTAGCGCTTTTTCCTCTTCTGCTAAGCTTTTACTTGTCTTTATTGGAATTTCCTCTTTTGTTAGCTCCACATCTGCTTTTGTCTGTGGCTTAGTATGTTTTTCTGGCTTCTCAATATCATCATGTGTCATGTGGTCAACGTCAGCAGTTTTCATTGTGGTTGTCGGCGCTCTCATTGTTGTTGTTGTTGCTCTCTTTGTTGCTGTCTCAGTGGTTGAATGCTGCTTGTTAGCCACGGAAGCGGATGTTGTTATTGCTGCTTTAGTTGCGCTCTGTTCGTCTGTGGTAGCCACAATACCTTCAGCATTTTCAATTTTCTCTGTCATCTCGTTGGTCGCAGGCGTTTGTGCTTTCATATTTTCTGGTTGGATGTTTTGTTGTTGCTGTTGGTGCTGCTGTTGATTGCCTGTCATAGATGTGCTACTGTCTATTAATTTGGCATTTAGTTGCGTTGGCTGTTTTTTATGATGGTTTTGTTGTTGTTCTAATCCTGATGTTCTTTCAAAAGTCGCTTTCTTTGTCAACTCTTCGTCAATTGTTGTTGCTTCTGTTGATTTTATAGCCGTCATTGTGGTGGTAACTAATGTTGTGGTCATCGCTTCCATATTAGTTTCATCATCTTTAGTATTAGCTATGTGAACGCGTGTTGTTGTAGTGGGAGCAAAGTTTGGTGTCATGCTGTAGACGGGATTATCACTTGGCTTACCTGCAGCAGAGAATGAATGAAAAATGGTTAGTGAGACAAAAGTTTAGAATTATGTAAGTAAAACTTTTTTGTTGCAGTTTCGGTAAAATAACCATTACTAGTACCATTACAATTACCATTTCCATTACCATTACCATTACCAGTAAAAATAGCAGTACCTTCAGTACCAGTATTAATACCAGTACCATTAGCAGTATCAGTACCAATACCAGTAACATTACCAGTACCAATACCAGTAATAGTACCATTAGCAGTACCAATACCAGTAACATTACAAGTACCAATACAGGTAACAGTAACAGCATCAGTACCAGCGGTAGTACCAGTACCAATACCAGTATCAGTATCAGTATCAGTACCAATACCAGTATCAGTATCAGTATCAGTATCAGTATCAGTATCAGTATCAGTACCAATACCAGTATCAATATCAGTATCAGTATCAGTATCAGTATCAGTATCAGTATCAGTATCAGTATCAGTATCAGTATCAGTATCAGTATCAGTATCAGTATCAGTATCAGTATCAGTATCAGTATCAGTATCAGTATCAGTATCAGTATCAGTATCAGTATCAGTATCAGTATCAGTATCAGTATCAGTATCAGTATCAGTATCAGTATCAGTATCAGTATCAGTATCAGTATCAGTATCAGTATCAGTATCAGTATCAGTATCAGTATCAGTATCAGTATCAGTATCAGTATCAGTATCAGTATCAGTATCAGTATCAGTATCAGTATCAGTATCAGTATCAGTATCAGTATCAGTATCAGTATCAGTATCAGTATCAGTATCAGTATCAGTATCAGTATCAGTATCAGTATCAGTATCAGTATCAGTAGCAGTATCAGTATCAGTACCAGTACCAGTACCAGTACCAGTACCAGTACCAGCACCAGTTCCAGTACCAGTACCAGTACCAGTACCAGTAGCAGTACTAGTTTCAGAACCAGTATCAGTATCAGTACCAGTTTCAGTACCAATATCAGCATCGGCATCACTGTCAGTATCAGTTCTTCTCTTCCACCCTATCGATCTAATTACCGGTTCACTCTCCACAACTTGCATCATCTTCCTCCCCAACCTCCTCGTTCTCTCAGTTTAGTTCGTCCTCCCTTTCTTTCTTATCTCTCATCGGCTTAAAAAGTATACCTTAACTAAACTTACCCGTAGTCAATTGAAGATCTCCATGTTCAATGTGAGCCATATCGTGCCCATGATGTTCGTTACCAAAATGCTCGCTATGCTTCAACGGTGGCACATAATGTGATTTCACCAACAACATTGGTGGTATAAAATGCGAATTATCGACTGACTCCTTCAGGTGCGGATGTTGTAATTCTTCAGACATAATACCATGTGGTTGTTGTTGTTGCGGATGCATAGGATGACCTATAGTTAGAGGTGTCTCAGTGATCGATGCTGTGTCATCAAACTCATTTGATTTTGGTGCTGCGTGCGGAGTGAGTGTAGAGCTGGGATGCGAAGAGGAATGAATATGAATTACTGACCCAGCGGAATGAGCAGTCGTTGCGCTTGAAGATTGCGGTGTGGTAGTGATTGAGAGCGCATGCTCTGTTGCAGCACTGGGATGAGTGTTCAAATGAGCCTCTCGTGTATTTGCTGGCACTTTTGCTGAAGAAGTAATGTCGGATGTCGTTAGAATTGGTACGTTGCTACTACTTAAGGCAGCTGTTGTAGTTGGCGTTGTTGTTGTTGCAGGTGTACTTGTTGTTGTTGTTGTTATTGTAGTAGTTTCAGTGGCTGTTGTTGTAGGCGCTGCTGCTGTACTGGTTGTTGTTAAAGCCGCATTTGAAGTTGTTTGTGGAAAATGTTTTCTTTCACTCTCTTCATTCACACCATGCGCTTGCTTTCCCTCTGCCCTTCGCTCTTTTGCCTCGTCGGAGGATTTTTCTGTAATTGGTGCCATAGTTTTCAAATCCTGTGGCAACACTTTTTTCATATGTGGCAGCGGTTCCATTATTTCATTTGATACTTCATCTTCTTCAGGCCCAACGTGTTCCAACATTTCCGGCTCACCACTTTGTTGTGGCTGATCGCCCATCATCATGTCTTCTAATGCCAATAATTGTTGCTGTTTCTTTGGTTTGGGCGTTGGTGGTGGTAATTCAATTCTTTCATCATACTTGACTGCGCGATTCTTTTTTTGATACTCCCCAACATTCGAGACTAACACCTTCTTTGCTGCTTTCTTTACTGGCCTTGGTATCTCATCGGGTATATGATAACCGCTCATGGCTAATGATGGCTCATCGGCCTGCATTAGTTCATCCACATTGAATTGCTCAATTAATCGTTGTACATTATTTTTTTCAGTTGGTAGCTGCTCCGAGATCTCGCTATTGCTGCTTGAGCCCACGTAGGATGATGTTTCGCCTAATGGTAGTAGCTCAATGTCGTTGTTCTCATTGTTGTCTGTGCGTATGCTGTTGATGATCTGTAGTGATTTGAAGTGGGAATTGGTGATGTCGTTGATGCGCTGGGCTTCTAAACGTTCTCGTGGGCAAATGAGTTCACGCAGTGCGCGATCGCGGTCCTAGTTATAGAGGAAAAGAGTGCGAGTGGGCAAAAATATAAATAAAACATTAAAATGAAATATTAACGAGTGTAAGTCATTCAAATTACTGGAATATATAGTTATTGTAAGGGGGTAATATTTGGGACCAATATGTAGAATGAAAGCTCGCCTTGCAGCTTTAAGGATGCTCACTTCCTATAGTTTTCCCAAAATCAAGGCTTGTTACGCACTTTATTCGATCCAGATTTACTTTTGAAATAATTTATTCGATACTTAAAATGTATCACCCAGCAAACCAATGATGTCTAGCTCCGAGTTTTAGAGCTTTCAAAGCTTTTTAAATTTTGAATGCGGAACGTTGCTGAATTGAGATCGCAATTGGAATGAAATCAAAATCGTGTTAAATAGGAACGAAACCAAATTCAGTACGAGAAATAAACCAAGGCAAAAGCACTAAAAAACTAAATCGGAAATGAAATGAAATGAAAACAGAACAAAGGTAAGAGTGGAATGAAACTAAAACAGAAACTAGGGCTAAAACGAGTCAGAATGAAAAGTAAAATTGTAAGGAAAATAAAAATGGGCAAATCTTAGTCGAAAAGAATGCGTGACGGCAACGGAACGAAAAAAAAATGAAAACAAAACGGTCAAGGGAACGGGGACGTATGGAGTTTGAAATAGACACAAACTAATTACGAAACTAAGCCAAAATCCAATTGGAAGGTAACTCAGAATTTAGGCATCAAAATAACCGAAAGCGTAACTAAGCTGAGAAAGGAACGAGATTGAAATCGGAATCGAATCGAAACAGCAAGAAAATCCGGAACGTTACTCTGAGTCATGGCAATACATGATTTCAAATACTTAAATAATAAATTTTTTTACAAACATTTAAAGCTTCCCTGAAATGAATTATAAATTTTCTGTGATAAAATCAAAAATGCATCTCATTACTTACCTGCTTTCCCTTGCATGATTGCTTTATAAGACCCTCCTCAGCGCAATTGCGTATCAACTCAATGCTCGCCGTATCAGCCATATATTGCATCGTCAGATTGGGCATATCCTTTAGTATGCAGGCATCAGCCCAGGCAGGCACTAAATGAAGCAAACACAAAAAGAGAAAAAAAAAAAAAAATCAAACCAGTCAAGCTAAATGCATAAAGCAAGCCAATTCTAAATAAACCTGAAAAATAGGCAACGCAAAATGTTGAATTTTCATTTAGGAGTATGTGAGCTGAATTGAAATATGTATGTACATATGTACCAACAACACAATGCACATGCTAGCAAACCAACTCTCAGCATCTAACGCAGCCAACATGCGGCATTGTGTTGCGGATAACATCAACGCCAGTACCACACAACAACACAACACACACACCAACACTTACCCGGCATTTCGCAGAGAAATGAAGCGGTCTCGGGGCCACCGCAACGCAATGCATGCCAACGATAATCGCGTATGGGATCGATGACTGCACAAAGTGGTGCATCCATTAGAGGCAACGATTCAGCCCAATAGCCAGTGTCCGTGACCAATGGACGGGAATTCCTATAGATATTTTTGTAAAAAGTAGTAAACAGTTGTACATATGAAGGAGGGTGGGGAAATTAAGTACATAAGTAAGATTACGACTAAAAGTGTGTTTTGCTGCATTGGCCTACACGCTTGCTATTAAAAAGCTCATAAATTCTAGTTTACTTTTAGGTGAACAACGCATGCATTGAAATCTCACTGCAAGCCAAAATCTTCAACAGCAGCATTTAGAAAATGGCATGCTTTTAGACGAATTTATCGCATTTCATTTGACTGCAATAATGGTTGGGGCAGGACCTGTATGGGGATACCCTGTAGGAAAAATATTGTGACTGTGAGTTGTAGTGCATTTGGGAGAAGTGAAAGTTCGTCAGAAATCTTTAGCGATCAATTAAGGATTTGAAGGAGGCGAGATACGGACTATTTCAACCTAAATAGTTTATCGATAGATGGCGCTGAAGTTGGAATAATTTACTCTACAGGTGGCGCTGCGGCTGCAGTAGTTGAAGTCAACTCACTATTTTCTTAATCAACAATTTCAGATATTAATTACTTAGATTCCTGCAGGGAACTCACTTGCACCAAGTTACACACATACATACATATGCACACAAATATGTTTGTTTGTAAACATTTAATATGGTTCTCTGAAAATGACCTAAGCATGTTCCTATTCATGTAGGCAGCAATGTATGGGCATGTTTAACTGATATATAGAAGATAAATGTTAGTGATTGCATATATATGTGTGTGTCTTATCCGCTGTTTGCGTTAAGTTCTATTGCTGTTTTTGTATTCATTGCTCCTAAAAGTAGTCCATGGAGAATGCCAACTTAGAGACCAACAGTTAAGTCTGAATTGAAAATATCAATTAAGTTTAACTGCCGCATTGAGAATTGAGGCAGAAAGCAAATGAAAAAGGAACGATTAATTAGAGTTAATGAATGGAAATGGCATGAAAGATGCTGGCTAAGAAGCAGCAATATAAAAGTTGTAAAGTTAAGAAATGCTAAGGCTACTAAAATTGAATCAACACACAAGCTTATCAAAACCATAACCCAGAATGTAACCACACACTTTTATTTTGAACCATTTGCAAAATAGAAACTTAAAGCGAAAAAACTATTTTCAGCTGAAAATATTTAAATCGAAATATATTACATATTCGGGAAGCTTTTATTAAACTAAATAGAGCACAGTAGCTATAAAACCCTGTTTGACTTTATTTTTTATTTCATTTTAATTTATTTTATTTTATTTTATTTTATTTTATTTTATTTTATTTTATTTTATTTTATTTTATTTTATTTTATTTTATTTTATTTTATTTTATTTTATTTTATTTTATTTATTTGTAAGTTTTGCAAGCTCGAGAACCAGAGAAACAATAATTCGTAATGAATTTTAATTGTCAGTTTTTGGGAAAAATTGATAATTGGAGAAAATTATTAAAATTATTTTATTTTATTTTATTTTATTTTATTTTATTTTATTTTACTTTGCTTTATTTTATTTTATTTTTTTTTATTTTTTTTTTTTTATTTTATTTTATTTTTTTTTATTTTATTTTATTTTATTTTATTTTATTTTATTTTATTTTATTTTATTTTATTTTATTTTATTTTATTTTATTTTATTTTATTTTATTTTATTTTATTTTATTTTATTTTATTTTATTTGATTTTATTTTATTTTATTTTATTTTATTTTATTTTATTTTATTTTATTTTATTTTATTTAATTTTATATTATTATTTTTTTTTACTATTTTAGTCTATTAAAAGACAAATACTTTCTTTCAAGATTTAACATTTTCGAACTAGCTTATTTTGTATAAAAATATCAGATGAGTAAATAAGTTCATGTAGTCATTTGCAGAAAATTATCTTTGATACTTACGACCACATAAAACGGTCCGAGCTCTGCGGCCTCATCAAACCAATCCAAACAATATCATTTACATCTAGCTCTCGTAGGAGATCTCTTGTCGCATCGAATTGGAAACTGTTGTCAACTGAAAAAAAATATAAAACATTATTTTTATATTTTTTCTCAAGAGAGATCGAAATAGATTCGATACATTTAAATTATTGTGACTTCTTTTAGCTTTTATTTTAAAATCTTTTCCGTTTACTTCGTTGCCAAAGTTCTAGCTCTGGTAGGAGAGATTGATGAAATGGACCTGCCGATTGGGCAACAACACCAAATATGATGTCCTAAGAGTTAACACTTTTACTGCAAATTGAAAGCGTTCTTGCTGTTAAAAGTCGTCTGTCATTCGAAATTGAATAAAATGCACCAAAAAAAAGAAAAAAAAAACTTTTTGGGTTTTTTATCGGCGCTAACTAGGCACTGCTTTCATTTTTTTCAATTTCTAACAGATGCTTCGCGTACTCTATGGAAGTGTGTCGTTGTGTTGAGGGGGTTTTACTGTATTTGCCATGAAAACAAAAACAACTGTACTTGCTGAGCTGTGAATACGTTTTGCCTGCAGCTCACTGCAATTCCATATTTTAACACGTTTTTGCTTAGTGTCGTAAACTGGCCACTAACACATTTTTAGTTGAGAAAATTAAAAAAAAAAATATTCAGCTTTGTGGAAAATTTGTACAGAGCAATATAAGAACATTCTCTTTCGTCAGCGACCACAGCATTTTTAATGCTACTACATCCATAAATGTCACAGCCACCCTCTGTACTCCAAAAACCAAATGATGTTGTCGGGGTGCTAATCCCGAAATCCCCTAACTTTTTAGGTGCTAAACTGTCCTTGCAGTTTCGTCATCATTTCAGAAATATTTCGGTATTGGTTCCGAAAAAATTTCGAAAGCTATAACGAATCAGTTTCGAAAAATCAGGAAAACAGGTATCGAATTGTCTTAAAATAATGCTTTAATAATCCCGAAATTTTTCCGAAAAAGTTCCAAAATGGTCCTAAAATCATGGAGTGGTCCCGAAAACAATCCCGAAATGATTATTAAATCACGAAACAACTTTCCAAATGGTGCGGCAACAATGCAACGAATTTCAAATACTTCACATAAAAGTCCCGAAAGGATCCTGATGCGATCCCGAAAAAATTCCGAAAATGATTACGATAAAGTAACGAATAGAAATCCCAAAAAGATCCTGCAATAGTTCAGAAATGATCTTGAACAATTTCCGAATTGTTCGATCCTCTAAGGATCTTCAAAACTAAAAGGCGGGTTTTGCAATTTTTTCCGACCCAGTCTAATATCCATATGTCAATTTACATTTTCATACACCCAAAGCGCTTCTCTGTTTGCGCATTTGGTTGAACATTTGCATATTTTGTTTATTTATTTTGGTAAAACATACAGAGCTAGCAGCTGTTGGGCATTTGTTCGCCATATTTTTCTACGCCGGTGAGTGTGTACCATTCCATTTTGGTTATACGATTTTCATTTTACACGAATTTTTTTCCTTGTTCGCATTTGCATTTTTTTCATTTCATTGTCATCGCCAACAGCGTCAACAAGCGCTTGTGTTTGCATTTGACAATTTTAAAATTTATTTTTATTTTGGTTTTATTTTTTTTTTGTTTTGCTTTTGCTTTTGCCTTTCTCGTTATGTCTTTAACTTCCATTTCAAAGCGCTCACATCAACGGATAGTGATTTTCTTGTTTTCGTTATCTATGCTGTTTCACCACCTTTTGCTCTGATTGGGTAGTTTGACAGTTCATGTGGCATATTGAGTGAGGTCAAATGCTGTTTTATAGTTGTCTAGTACAGTTGTGGTACTTTTTTGGTTGTATGGCAAATAAACTATTATAATTTTTCTTGCTTTAATCGATTTATTTAGTTACTTACCCGTCACCAGATTGGCGTGGTGAAATTGGCAGACAGCATCTGCCTCAAACCAAGATATTCGATCACGGAAAAAGCGATAGAAGACATTTAGTCCCTCCTGCGGCATTGTCCAAGTATTGCTGACATTCACCTGCGAAAGAGAGAAATTTGATTTGATTAAGTTGGGACGCAAACTAAATATACATACATATAAATTTAGTATAGTAATACAATTTTAAAATATCTAGAAAGTTAGAAATTCTGCATTTTTAACCTGTTGTCATACTTAAGAACAAAATTATCCCAAAATGGTGATCAAAAAAGTCCTTTTAAAAATCGAAAAAAGATTCTAGAATGATCCTATAATAAACCGAAACGGTCCCGAAAATGTGCCATAACAACTATGCCTAACATATCACGAACTAATGCCGAGTAGCAATTGACCCCGAAATTGTTCCAAAATGATCCTCAAAACAGCCTAAATGGTTCCGAAAAAGTAAACAAAAAAATTCCGGAAGGATTTCGCTATTATTCCCACAATGTTCCGAAAGTTCCTAAAAATAAATGGAGCCAAAAATAATAACGAAATGAACCCAAAACTAAGGGACCCAAAACTAATAACGGGACCTGAAAAAAAAAATATGAAAAGTCAAGAAATGGTCATGAAAAACTTAAGAAAACAATCAAGAAGTGGTTCCGAAAAAAATCCGAAAAAAACCGGAAATGATTCCGCAACAGGACAAAAATAAGTAATGTTATTATCCTGAAAGAATCCCGAAACAGTGTCGAGAATAATTCCAAAACGATCCTAAAATAATCCCGAAAACAATTCCGAAAAAATCCCGAAATGGTTCCAAAAACGTGAAAAGAAAACATGACGAAACTATCACAAAAGGGTAAAGCAATAGTCTTGGGATTAATTCCGAAAAGTTTTCAAACATTCCGAAAAGATTCCGAAATTATTCACAAAAAGTCCCGAAGGGGTCCCGAAAATTATCCCTAAAATTTCCGGAAATAAGCCGAAAATGATGCCGAAAAGTTCCAAAACTTGCGCCGATGAGATTTGAAAACAAACCCGAAACTATCAAAAAAAGGCTCTAGAAGTAATTCCGAAATGATTCTGAAAACGTCCCGAAATGGTCCTGAATAAGTCAAGGAAAACATTTCGAAATATTCCCGAAATATGCCTGAAATTATAAAGCAAATAATAGGGAAATGATAAGAAAAGCTTTAATTTTAAAGTCCCGAAATGATTCCAGAACGGTTCCAGAAATTATTTTAGAAAAGCCCCTAAATTATATACAAAAAGTTTCAAAATGATGCAAGTCTTACCTAAATCTGCCACCTTTACATATTTTCAAAATTCTTATACAATAATTTCCTAAAATTTTTTTTTTCCCTTTGATTTATATAAAATGTCGAACTACTCAAACAAAATTATAATTTTACTCTCCATCAAAACTTCCTGAGGCACCCCGAAGGCATCAAATCTGATAAAACAACTCTTAAAGAGAGCCTCTGGAGCAGGATTTTTATGTAATTTTAATGTTGTCTTTACGAGCTCACTTTTGTGCTTTCAAACTCAATTTTATAGCAACCCAGCGCAGAGCTTGTTCCTTAATGGTTCCACTTTACCACTTGCCTTTGGCAATAATTATTTTCCACACCCTTTAGTGCAGTCCTTATTATTTTTGATTTTGTGTCCGCACAATATTCGTTAGCTTTTACTAAACCTTTTTTTTCATGCCAATTTTAAAGTGTGGTTTACTTTTTAACCTTTGTTTGCTTTCAGTTTTTGCCAAAAATGTCTTTGCTTTGAGAAGAAAGTAAAAAAAAAAAAAAAAAAAAAAAAAAAATATGTACAAGAAACTTAGAAAAAATTAAAAGAAGAAATAGCCAAATAAAAAAAATTAAAAACAAAGCAAAATTTGAAGAGTGTTAAATATTCGTTTGCTTCGGTAAATATTTGCGCATAAAAGGGAGAGTTAGCGCGAAAGAAGCAAACACGATAAACGTTGAAAAAATGTTGCTTTGTAGCTTTTGCCAACTTAGTGCTTGTTCTTTAATTAAGTATTTACAAAAAAAAAAAAATAAAAAAAAAAAATGGAGGCGTGGTAAAAATGTGTATGAGAAGTATACAAAACATGAAATAATTAAAAGTTTAGGGTTCTGCAATTTTTAGAAGTCTTTGGCTAGCGTAAAACGAAATATAAAAAAAGCAAATAAGAACAGGAAGGATGGAAGCGCTTTTTTTTAAAGACTCTGAGTTGAAGGATTTAGTATTTAGTAAGTGGGTAAGAAAATGGAAATCCTAAATCACAAAAATTTGCATGCTTAATATAAAATATCGAATCTAATGACACTTCCCATGACTTGAAACATCTCTTCACCAACTCGACGAATCAAATTTTTCTAAGCTCAACTAAAGCTAGCGTCTTGTGATTTGTTTTAAAAGATGTTGATGACTTTAATAGGTAAACTGTGGTACAACAACAAAAACCTGGAAAGCTAGGAAGCCATTATGCAAATTCTTCTTCTTCATTTTCTGTGGTTGCGGTATCAGCTAGTTATTTTCATCTACAGCTTCATTTGTAACAAAGTCCTAAATTATTTAATTTATTTTAAATGCCTTGATTTTATTGTTGTTTTAATTAAATTTTTACGATTATTTCGGATTAATAGGAAATGAGATAAGAAAAAGGTTTCTTAAGAGAAAATAGTTTAATTCTCTTTTGTATGGGAAAAATGTAATAGCAAAGTTAAAAAGAGAATTGAATTTATTATTTCAGTGCTAGGCGTACGTGGCGTATACGTAACAAAAGGTGTTCATAGGGCGATGTATTTGGGTCAGCTGTGGCACACTTTGGCATGCTTACGAAAGCATAAATAAATCATTTTTTTATTAAACTTCTTAAAGAAGCAAACTTCTGCAAAAAAAGTAAAGAAAAAATCAAGAAATTATAACAACTTTGCTTATGATATAACTTTTAGACTACTTAAGTATACGAAGCAGCTGCTATCAATGCCAAATTTCACATTCTCGAAAAAACTGCTGGTTGGTTTTGCTAAAATTTGTTTGCTAAATATAAAAACGACACTAAATCACAAGCGATAAATGAATGAAAAATGAGACAGCAAATTAAAAAAAAAATAAAATTGCATATTAGTAGAGAAGCACAAAATACATTGACTGCATGATTAGTAAAACGCTCCAGATTCAGCGCTCAGACGCTGTTGAAATGCCAAAAGTAATGAAAAATGCAAATAATTTTGGTTGCGAAAAAACATTAGGAATTAAAAGTTTTGCAAACTAATAAAACAAACTTAAGCAATCAGAGTAGCAATTACGATTGAGTCAACGGGAGTGATGAGTTGCTTGCGGTCAAATTAGATTTTGAAAAGCAGAAGCAGCAGAAAAACGCAAGTGAAGTTAATGACTGGCGTAAATTGTAACTGATGAACAATGAAAGCTTTTTGTTTTGACTACTTTTTAAAATTTTTTTCGTGTTAGCTACAAATTAATAAAAGCTGGCTACAGTGAATTTCAAAAAATTTAAATTGAAAAAAAAAAAAAAAAAAAAAAATTTCATCATTATTATGGTATCAAGATGTTGGCTGTTTCGTAACAAAAAATTCGAGTTATGGTTTTGTCATTTTTAGTAATTGAGCTCCGCTTCGAAAATATGTACATCAATGATAGGAACATTTTTGTTGTTCTTTTTTTTGGAAGCAGAGCTCTTAAAACATTTATTCCTATAAATTTAATTTTAAATCGTGTTGAAACCAAAGCTTTATAGGTAGCGAGTTCATAAGAATCCTTTGATCTTGTTCATTCAAGTGTAATTTTCCCTTCGAGTGTATGTGCTTTTCAATTTCAATATGTTTTACCCCCCGTACATGCCACGCACAAAGATACATTTATTACATCCTTTAAGATATTCTTCACTTCCTTGACGTAATGATATTCATATATTAATTTGCATCACAAATCGTATTAAATTGCAATATAGCTTTTTTTAAATTGTACACCAGAGCGTATGAGTAAGAAGCATTTATTGCTTGCTGCGAAGTGTAAAGTACAAGACATCCCAACTTGCAATAGAATTCGGCAAGGGGGACGAAGGCTATAAAACAAAAAAAAGTTGCTAGTGCTAGTTTTTTTAGTCAAACATAACGCCCTAGCTTTTTTTTCTACAAAGGAAAATTCAAAAAAGCTTTTCGCTGACTAGAATGAACTGTTATGGTATAAAGTACTATATAAGTAATTAACTATTTTTTTCATTTTTTAGTAAAAATCCCCAACCACGAAAGAAAAGATTTCAGTCAGCAAAACAAAGTAATTTTAAACTAACTAATTAAGATCGATTAGAAAGTAAAATTTTTTTTTGAAAAATCAAAAATTTATATTTTTGAAAAAAAAAATCTTTCTGAAATTTCCGTATACCTTTAGACATATCAGAGATATGTATAATAGAAAAAATTCAGTCCTAAATTTTAAATCAAATATTTTTTTTCTAAAATATTAACATTTTTTTTAAATTAGAAATACTTATTTTTTTTTTTTCAAAATATTATATTTCTACCTCTAACTACCTCCTTTAAAAACCCGAAAAATCTTTAAAATTAAAAATTAAAATTTTTTAAAGATATTATTATTATAACTGCCTAAAAAGTCGTATCAGAGCTGTAGAAGGAAATTGAGTCCGTAATTTTAAATCAAATAAACTGTTTTTATTTCGAGATATTCAAATTTTTTTTAAATTAGGAACTATAACTTTTTTCTTGAAACAAATTTTTTTTACCTCTCACCTCTTAAAAAACCGAAACTTCTGAAAAATCCAAAAGTAAAATTTTTCAAGATATTTCTTTTGAACAATCGAAAATTTTTTAAAATTAGAAGTTCAATTTTTTTAAAGATCCTATTATTATAACTACCTAATTTTAAAAAATCGGAAATGGTATATGTTCTTTTAAAAGAAAAAAATTAATATTTTTCAAATATATTTTTCCTTCAAAATATTCCTCTAAAATAAGAAATTAAAATTTTTTCAAAATTTTTTTCTCTACCTTTTATAAAAATCAAAAATTCTCTGAAATTAAAAAATTTTTTTTTTTTCAAATCAAAAATTCTGTAAACTTAGAAAATAAATTTTTTTTTCAAATCGAAAATTTTTTAAGATACATGAAATTAAAATTTTTTTTCAAGATATTTTTTTCTACCTCTAACTAGCTCCTTTGAGAATTAAAAATTCTTCAAAGTTCAATATTAAAATATTTTTTCAAGATATTTTTGTTTTACCTCGTAAAAATCGAAAATTCTCTAAAATTAGAAGTTAAAATTTTTTATCACATCGAAAGCTCTTTGAACTTAGAACTTCACATTATTTTCATGAGATATTTTTCTCTACCTGTAACTAACCATTTTTTAAAAATCGAAAATTCCCTAAAATTAAAACATTAAAAATTCTAAAATCTAAAAATTTTTTTAAGATATTATTTTCCCTACCTAACTGATTAAAAAAAATAGAAAATTCTCCAAAATTAGAAATAAATTTTTTTTCCAAAATAAGCGTTACAAAACAAGAAGTTATAAAATTGCATAGTTTAGAAAAAAAATAATTATAAATATATATAAATTTATTTAAAATTTTTTGCTTACCCCGTTCTATCAAATGTCGCATCTAGATCATATTTTTTTTCTTCGTGCCGTAACTACTTTACCTTGAAGTTATATTTAAAAAAATTCCTTAATCATTTTTGTGGCATCACTTTGACCATTAATGATTCAAATCAAAAAAAAAATGTCTCCCATTCACCTACTAAATGCGCTAGTTGGGTGATGCATAGTCATGTTCAAGTGTAAAAATCTTTGCTTTGTGCCACGCTACGAATCTTGGAGTACAACTAAAGCACATTGAAGTGTTGCATACATCATCATTTTATTTGTCTTGTATATGTACGTATTTATGCTTTTACGACTATATAATACATATAGTATATACATATGTTTTATGTCTATAGACTCTTGAGGATAATATTCATATGTTGTTTTGTTCACAAGTGGATAGGTAGCGCATATTTGCTATCTTTAGCAAGTCAAAAAAAAAAAAACGAAAAGAGAGAAGTAAAGTGAAAGCGGAAGCTAAAAAAAAAATATAAACAAAAGTCAGTAGATGCCAACAAGTTGTGAAACAATACTGTCAGCAAGTGCTAGAACAACAAAACTCAACAGCAACAAAGACAAAAAGGGAAACAGCGTTTGATGCAGCCGTGACAATCAAGGACTCAAAATGTGAAAGAAAAGCATTAAAACACCAACTTTAATGTGCTATGACTTTGAATGGGAACAAAAGGTGTATAAGAAGTCTCAGTTTGAAAGGTAGCGGGCATAGGATACCCAGTAGTGTGTTCGAAGAGAATAATGTGAATTTGTTGAGTTTTCTTGAATGTCTGTCATGTAATACTTTGTAAAATCTTTTACAATTTTATTATAATATAAAGATATCACAACTTGATACATCACATCACACCATCACATAGAGTGATCATATCACAACTTACTATAGTGTCTAAAAAAAATATTTTAATACTGTGCCTTGGTTCTCAACGTAGAAGAGAATGGTAGCTAAGAATTTTAAAATTAAATATATATCAGACCATCGCATCACATAAAGTAAATCACATGAAACTAGTTATGGCACCTTAAAAATCAGATCACAGGGACATATTCGACTATTGGAAACGTGTTAGCTTTTGAGAATATTGCAATTTGAAATATCACACCAGCGCATCACAACATTATATTTAATAATTATATCAGATTGAAGTACTCATGGAGATTAAGTGGGATTAGAATACACCGGTCTGTTGTAAGAAGTGACAAAAAACTAAAACCCGGGAGTTCGACCGCGTCAAAAAAAAAAAAACATCACCGCTGTAGATGGCCTAGACCAAGTAACGTAGCACATCATATCAGAGTGAATTACAAACAAAACAACAACAACGAATAATCATTTCCCTTTAAAAAATATCACATCATAGCTGCGTAGCTTAGAGCTTGAAAAATCATATCAATTCAAAATCATATCAATATAAAATATCACAGCATCACTTGATAAAATCACAGATATGTCGTGTTATAGTGAAGCAAACCAAAAGTAGTAATAACTGCCAGACAATAGAATATCGCAAAGATGTAAAACACAAGCACATGACACATGCATGATATATCACAATTTGAAATATCACTTCATTGCATCACCTATCATATCATATCAACCAAAAATTAAATCACCACTTGCAAGTTTATAATTTTATATAAATTTAGACATTTAAATATTCTTGGAGGTCAGCGTGGTATATCGGTAGTGCGCTGGACTGCCATCTCAGCATATCCGGGCTCGATTTCCACTACAGATAATATCCAAAAGTTTGAAAACAAATTTGAAACTACGGGGTATACGAAGTATGTCTGGAAGTATGACTTTAATACAGCATAACATTAAGCGTTAAACAGACTCAATTCAACAATAAAAGAATGCATGAAAAACAAAGATTGCTGTGACTAGAAAGCATGAAATAAAAAATATTGCCAACACTTGCCATTGACTACGCCATACTTCGTCTCGTCGCACAGCGTAGTGGTGGGAGATAAATTTGCATGTTGACGAGATGAATGGTATGCAATATTTGAATGTCAAACTAAGAATATGCGCGACTGACAACAGATCGGAGTCAAACGAGGTGTAGATAAATGAGCGTGAGTGTGTGATAAAAGTTAAATGCTGAAGAAGAGAAATGAAAACAAAAAAAAAAAAAGAACCGGAGACAACAAATTTAAAAGTTAGTTGAAGCGAAAAAGTGATGAGGTAGATATTTGCAATTTCTTGCACTGAGAGAGTAAACTTCAAGAATAAATAAAAATGCATTGCGAAATCAGAAAGGGAAGTAGCACACATACATACATATATAGAGTACAAGCAAACCAAAGCGTTAGAAAGGAGCAAAGAAGTATTGAACACATTAAAATTTACATAAGCAAGCGAAGAAGAAGAAAAATGTATAAGAATTTTGCTAAAGTTGTAAGTTCAGAGAAAGCATTAAAGTGAAAGCGTTGGAAAATGTAAAAATAAGCTTGATAAGTTAAACAATTTCAGCGCATCGTTGAGCGATATCAAGCAAGCCGTTGAAACGCGCAGCAAAACACAACCAACGTCTGACTATCACGCCCCCCTACTACCACCCATTACTTTTGATACCTTCTTGGTGCCAATGGCATACTCAGAATGCAGAAAATCATATTTATACACATCACTGCCATGCGAGTGTGCATGTGTGTGTGTGTGTGAGTGTAGTGGTAGCATCAAAGCGAGTCACACGGTTTGTTTTTAATATAAAAATTGTGGGGAGTGAAAAGCTGGGTTGCATATGAATTGTCTGCATTTAAAATATGTAGCTGTAATTTTGTATTTAAACAGCGCATAAAAGCCAGTAGTTGGAAGAGAATAAACGACTTTCATTCAAGATGAGTTTGTGGCGCGTATGCTTAGCAAAATGAAATTGGCAAGGGACACTCTTTTTAAAATTCACAGTCAAGTAATGTAGGATTTTCGGTGATTTTTCGTTTTGCTTGGTAAGGTAATGGAAATTATTTAAAATCTTCATTTCGATACATTTTTTTTAAATTCAAAACTAGCAAGCAAAATGGAAATTATTTCACTCTTTTAATTTACCGCACTTAATGATATCTAGTCAACAATTTAAAAAAATTTCTTTAGAATGGTACTACATGGATTAGTTACTCAAACTTTCTGATCACTTGTGCTTAGTTAAAAGAGTCGAAAGCACGCCAGTTATCTCTCAGTCGGTCAAGATATCTTGAGAAAAATGCTGTTCAGCTTATGCGATGTTTTTGAGATATCATATGATACATAAACATCACACGTGCCCAAATCAAAAAAGAATTCCAAAAAATTTCGAATTTTATTTTCGTTTAATATTTTTTTTAATTTTATTTGATTTTTACCTAAAAAAAAATTTTTTTTTGTGCAAAAATCGTGAAAAATATTTAACTTTTTTTAGGATTTTTTTTTGTATATTAACTCAAAGTACAAAAATTTTTTTTTTAATTTCTTTTTGTATTTGTACCTAAATTACAAAATATTTTTTTGTGCCAAATTTTAAAAATTTTCACAAAATTTTGAATTCTATTTTTGTTTATTAATTTTTACTTAAATTTTTTGTATTTTTATTCAAATTACAAATTTGTTTTTTGTGCCAAAATCGAAACACTATTAAAAAAATGTTGAATTTGATTTTTACCTATTCACTTTTTATTTAAATTTTTTTATATTTACTTAAACTACAAGCACTTTTCACTGCTAACAATAACAACAACAAGCACTTTTTTTTATTTTTTTTCGTTTTTGTACTTAAATTACACAATTTTTTTTCCATGCCAAAAGCATATAAAATATTCAAAAAATGTTGTATTCGATTTTTAATTGGTAATTTTTTCTTAATTTCTTTGTCTTTGTACTTCAATTACAAAATTTGTTTGTGCCAAAATCATAAAAAATATTTAAAAAATTCCGATTACTTCTCATAAACACCTTTTTTAAATTTTTGTATTTTTATTTAAACTCCAAAAAATTTTTTTTAAGCTAAGATCGTAAAACATAAACAAATGTAGTACTTGAGTTTTAATTTGCTTTTTTTTTTAATTTGCGTTTGCATTTTTACTTCAATTACATTTTTTTTTTGTACCAAAATCATATAAAATATTCCAAAAATGTCGAATTTGATTTTTATAAAATTTTTTTTTTTGTACTTTTACTTTAATTGCAAAAATAATTTTTTTCAATACTATCAAATTTTAAAAATTATTTTATAAAAAAATAATCAATTCTTGTATATAAAAAACAAACTGTACAGTGTACACCCATGCTAAGCGAATAAAAAAACATTTCAGCCCACCATAAATATAAAGTCCATTATGTTCTCAGTGATCACATGAATATCTCATAAAGCGCGATAGAGGACACTGGTCGCCTATAAATTAGAAACAAAAAGACTACGCAAAGCAAAAAACAAAAAACAAACAAAAAAGAGATAATATAAAAAAATGCATACACCATCTGCAACAATAACAAACACTTGAGTGCTGCCATTTATGCCATTTGAAAGTGTTTGCGTAGTGATGTGAGTGCGCTCTTTTTTATCACACTTGAATGTGGGCATGTTGACAAATGTGCGTTTTTGTACATTTTAAAAAGTGCTTAGGCGCAATAATTTTAATCCCCAAAAGCAGTTGTACAATGAAAAACCATAAAAAAAGAATTTTACATACAGCATGAATATTCGAAAGCACGTACGCATCCATATGTGATTATATTTGTATGGAATTTTTAGTTAGTGTGTTGATGTGTGTATACCCTGCAGGAAATTGAAAAGTTATGGATTTTAATTTTAAGCACATTTGAGAGGTTTTTCTGATAAAATTACCAACAATTTTTGTAAGATGTGACTGTTTTTGATTTAAAATTTAATAATTAACCCTTATTACCAAAAAAAAAAAAAAAAAATTATAATAATATTGGGTTATAAGTTTTTTTAAGTTGTCATTTCCATACAAATTTTGAGTTATAAGGCCTTTATACTTTTTACGAATATGACGATGAATATATTAAAAAAAAATACAATATTTTCAAAGAAATAAAAGTTTTATTTTAAAAATGTCTTTAAAATTAAAATCATGATCATTTTCCCTACAGGGTATATACATATAAACACATTAGCGAGTGCTTTAGTGCTTGCACTGAAATGTACATTAACAATTCATGCAAATTTATGTAAATTGTAAGGGAACAATAAATATATACTTTATATGCCACATATATGAAGATATAGAGGCGATAACGATGGAGCTTTTTATTGGATTTAAAATTTGTTTAATGTAATTTAGGTTTCCACATGATTAAAATTACAGCTAAGCGAAATAGCTTCCATTAATTTTAAATCACATACATAACATATTAAAAACAGCTCGATACATTTCCTTAAAAAAAATGTTCTTCTCAAATGCTTCCTCTTTGACCAATTTCACTAATGGAAGTTTTTAGAATACTTTGGAAATCAGTTTGCAGATGATTTACAAAAAAAAAAAAAAAAAAAAAAAAAAACACAAAAAAAAAACCTTGCCTGTCATACGTTAATGTCTGTTATTAAATTGATATGCCACAATATCTGCAGCTTTAGACTTATCCACTGGCTTCATAGATTTTGTCAATATGAAATTTCTTTTGTGTGCAACTAAACTATATTTGAAATTGCAATTCTTAATTAAAACTGACCTAAATTAAAAATCTCAAATATGATGAAAAATCTAAGAAACCATAGTTGCGAAACTAACACAGTACATATTTGAATAAAATAGCATATCCTGAAGGGAAATTATCTAGTTGTGCACAAGTGAGCTTCTAGTTCATTCTGAAACACTTTTCAAGCTAGCTATGTGTTAGTTATTTTCTGATTTTGGTTAATTTAATTTAATTTAACTTTATTTTATTTTATTTTATTTTATTTTATTTTATTTTATTTTATTTTATTTTATTTTATTTTATTTTATTTTATTTTATTTTATTTTATTTTATTTTATTTTATTTTATTTTATTTTACTTTATTTTATTTTATTTTATTTTATTTTATTTTATTTTATTTTATTTTGTTTTATTTTATTTTATTTTATTTTATTTTATTTTATTTTATTTTATTTTATTTTATTTTATTTTTTTATATTTTATTTTATTTTATTTCTTTTTTTATTTTATTTAATTTTATTTTATTTTATTTTATTTTGTTTTGTTTTATTTTATTTTATTTTATTTTATTTTATTTTATTAAGAAATTTTGTGTATACAGTTGGCAAGAACAAACAAACAAAAGGGAATTAATTGAAGTGGAGATAAGTGCATTGTGACGTCACAGGGCATCATTGCTTAGTGTTGGAATTTTCTAACAGCGGCTTTGGTGCAGACACGAGTTCGAATCCGTGTCCGAAAAGGGATCTGATGATGAGCCTGGAAACTCTGAAACATGTAATCCTATCCATCGCTGTTGATTTTTCCTTTGTAATTTTTCTCCAATTATCAATTTTTCCCAAAAAACTGACAATTAAATTCATTACGAATTATTGTTTATTTGGTCTCGAGCTTGCAAAAACTTACAAATTATTTTATTTTATTTTATTTTATTTTATTTTATTTTATTTTATTTCTTTTTTTATTTTATTTTATTTTATTTTATTTTATTTTATTTTATTTTATTTTATTTTATTTTATTTTATTTTATTTTATTTTATTTTATTTTATTTTATTTTCTTTTATTTTATTTTATTTTATTTTATTTTATTTTATTTTATTTTATTTTAATTTATTTTATTTTATTTTATTTTATTTTATTTTATTTTATTTTATTTTATTTTATTTTCTTTTATTTTATTTTATTTTGTTTTATTTTATTTTATTTGATTTTATTTTATTTATAACACTTATAATTGGTTTCCCGACCGACCTGATTAAAATATTTACAACCCTATAGTTTAAATTAGGCAGACTTTGCTTTTCATTTTGTATTTAAGTGCATTTGTGGTAAGAGTTCCATTATCAGCGCTGATTGTTTTAGTTGTTATGAAAATGTAAAATGTCAAATGTAAATAACAACTTATTTTAATTGAAAGTGAAGTGATTAAAAAAAAATTGTTTATATGTATAAAATCAGTTTAGAAGCGAATTGTTTGCAGTTTTCACTACAAATTTAAATACTTACCATAGATAATTGTTTGTTTTGCCACACAACTCTAGATTGATAGGAAGCTAGCCCTTTGTTATTTATACATCAATGATTTCGTTTCATTATTCCCTCGCAATACCGTCTATCATATTATAAGTTTATTGAAATTCTTTGTATGAAAAGCTTTCTGTATACATCCAAGTGTAACGCTCCATTAATTTGGTCATGTAAATCTATTTAAGCCCATTCAAATTAAATCTCAGTTCAATAAATATTTTACAAGCTCAAATAAAACTATTAGTTCTCGCATCAATTTGCTAGACATTAGAAACTTTTTACATATTCTTGAATTCCTCATGCAATTTTCCTTAATCAACTTAATTAATAGCTCTGTGCGTTCAAGCAATTTAACTTTTCAGCCAAAGCTGTGGTACAAACAAAAGAACATCTTTTAACACAAACAAACACCTGTGCAACTTGTTCTTGGGATAATGCCGTTCAGTTGCTTTCAGAAAGTTTTCTTTTGCTGATGCAATTCACTTCTCGTATTACGAACTGCTTTATGAACTATCGTTAGAAGCATAAAAGATTTAAAAACATTTATTGATCAATGAGCTCCGACATCCAATGTGTTTTAGAGATGTGTGAGGATTGATAGTGTGGGAGTGTTTTCGTGTTTAAAATAACAACAACAACAAACTAAACGAATATGCGGATGAGTGATATCGAAACTATTTAAAGAATATAACCATCATCGAACTCAACTTAATCTTCATTAAATCATTAGTAAATCCCAATTGTGGCTTGGACTGATTTATGTATATGCTGACTACCCTGACGTGTTCTTCCCTCTAGAAATCTCTTGATTTCCTTCACTCTACATTCACATAAGCTTAGTTATCAAAAACTTAACTGGCTCCTCATTATCAAATATGATAATCCTAACATCTTCATATCTATCACTTATTCTCTATTATTATTACTACTTCGCTACCTTACACAGCAGCAAGTTCCTTGAATAGAATGCATCACTTCCATATTCCAACTCACATTTCTCTCTCAGTCCTTGCAGATTCTTGTTGTTATCTCAAAATATTTTCGCACAATAGCTGTCAGAAAAGTTATGCATAACAACGAGTTTTGAAGTGTTTGTGCAAACAATTGTAAGTATTTGGGTAAATTCGCATATAAATATGTATGGGGCATTCCACGTGAATGGGTACATATTAATTTATTTATTTTATTATGAAAAATTTATTATGGCACAACATGGAGTTTGAAACAAAAACTAAAAGTTTAGTTTTTTTTTTTGTTAAACAGTTATATAATTTCAAAATTTCTTTCAGATTCCATATAAAATTTTAGTAAAAAAAAATTTCATTTGAAGTTTTTTCGTGAAAAAGAAATACAAACAATATCTAATTTTTAAAAATTTAAAATTTTGTAAAATCGAAATTATTAAAGTTTGTAATAAATTTTTTTTTGGCATTGTATCCCGATGTATGTATAAAGATATACTCCAATATTTGGAAAGGTGTTTTTTGTTGTTTTTCTTTTTCAAAAACATATTTTTCCAATTTTGGTCGAAATTTTATTTTTCAGTAAGATTTTATATAAAATTTTAGTAAAAAAAATTATTTTTCATTTAAATTTTTTTCGTGAAACCAGCTGTTGGAGTTATAAATAAAATTGTAAATACCTAATTTCTAAAAATTTTAAATTTTTCTAAATTGAAACTATTTAAGTGCGTCATTACAGTTTGTAATAATTTTTTTTTTGCGTTGTACACTGATGTATGTATGTACATATAACGATATATTTAAATTTTGGAAAGGTGTTTTTTTTTTTTTTGAAAATATGATTTTTCGAATTTTTGGTCGAAATTTTATTGTTAAATTTTTTACCTTCTAATCAGTTTAACGACGCAATGCGAGCGGAACATAATTTTTTTTGGACTCAAATTTTATATAAAATTTTATTTAAAAAATAATTTAAATTTTCATTTAAACTGTTTTCCAAAACTGGCTTTAGAGCTATAAAAAAATTGTAAATACCCAATTTTTAAAATTTATAATTTTCCAAAATCGAAAATATTAAAATTTGCTTCAATTTTGTATTCGAATTTTTTTTGCATTTTATTTCTGATAAATGAAATATCCTTAAGTTTTCCGAATAGTAATTTTCTTTATTTTGCAAAATTTTATGAGCTCAATAACAGTTATAATAATTCTCAGTCAATTATTATTAGTTTTGGTTATAAGGAAAAATTGATATGTTTAAGAATGAAGAAAGAAATAAATATTTTTTTTTTAAATATGAATTTTGGAATTTCGTTCAAAATTTTTGTTTAAAATGTTCTTACTTTCCAGTCCAGTTCATTTAAAAAACCAAAAAAAACAAAAAAATTGTCCTTTCGAACTTTTCGGTACTCTTTCGCGCCTTATTGGTGGGATCATCAGATCATTTCGGGATTGTGTTCGAGACTTTTTAGGGATCTTTTTGGGACTCTTCCGGCATCAGCGGGATCGTTTTCGAGACAATTTCAGAATAGTTATAACTTCGGAATTGTTTTCAGGCCTGTTTGGGATATTTTCGGACTTTTCGGTATCATTGAAAAAAAATTTCGGGATTAATATCACGACTTCTAGGGAAAATTTTTTTCGCCGCCATGGTCAGGAATTTTTCGAAACCATTTTGAGATCATTTGGGACTATTTTCGGAGATTTTCGGGACTAATTTCTGTATATTTCGGGATCTATTCGGGTATGCTTCCCGATCGTTTCGGAATCCCTTTTTAATTACTTTCGGAACGATTTCAAGTCTTTTTTTTAGAGAATTTCATTGCTTTTTCGGGATAACTTTTGGAACTCTTTCGACATCATTTCGCCATCGTATTTGTATATTTGTAGGCTTCTCACTGCAGTCGTAGCTTCCAGCTTTGTGTACAACAGGACATAATTATTCATTAAGAAATTGTCAGGAAAATCCCCACGCAACCATTCCATACAAAAAGTTTTCTTTAATATTCGCTAAACGGAAAGTGCTTTGCCTCTAACTGCGCGTAGCTGATTAATGAATGGACGTCTGTCTATTAAAAGAAAAAAACAACAAAAAAAAACTTGAAACAACATATTTTCAAAATTATAGCTTTATTATGTAATTTATCAAATTAAATGCGCTAAACATCTTTTATCAAAACTTTTTCCATTAATAACCACCAACTACAACCGTTGGCCGTTTAACCTCAACGAAAGTTGTATGCTTTGGGCCCGCCTTCGTTGCACAACAAGCACAATGTAAAAGCATAATAAATAACAATTAAAGTAAAATATGCCACATCAACAATTTTCCCCAGCAATTTCAAGCTTGCTTAAACGTCGTCAACAAAAGGGAGTTAAGTAAGAACTAAACGTTAACTTCCCTTTTCTCTCATGAGTTCCTTGAATTTTTACCTTTGTGTTCTTTCCAGTTTTTGTTTTTGTTTTTTTGTTTCATTTAAACAAGAACAATAAATTCAGCAAATTCTTGCGGAGGTGTCAGCAGCACAGTGCCTATTTTCTAAAAATTTATTCGTAGGTATATAAAATTTCCAGGGCTCAGCGTTGGAAAGGAGAAATCAGCGCTGAGCCAAACATAACTCTTATTTTTGTAATTTTTATAGGTTTTTATCTTTTTTCCTAAAGCGGAAAAGCATGTTATAATTGCTGATAGAACACGAAGCCTTTTTGCTGAACTCGTGAGGCGAAGAAATAAGGAGTGGCTTAACCCTGAGGAGGATTCAATGAGGGTATGAATTGGACACTGCATTAGTGATAAATGATTTTGATGCCAAATTCTATAGATAATGCAAAGTTTTATTTTGAAAAAACTTTTGAAACATTTCTAAAAATTCAGCATTTTATGGATCAAAAACGTTCAAAAAAAAAAAAATTTATAAAAATAAAAATTTAAATAATAAAAAAATATACAAAAAAAAAAAAAGAAATAGAAATAAAAAAAAACCTAAAAAAATAAGAAAAAAAAAAACAAACTATAGATAAAGTTATCTAAACTTTATTTTAAAATAACTAACAATACATTTCTGGAAATTCTGCATTTTAAAAATGTAAAAGAAAAATATAAAAATTAATAAAAAACAAGTAAGGAAAGGGCTGTCTTCGGCTGTGCCGAAGGCTTCATACCTTTCATGAATACGCATAACTTTTTTAAGTGTCCGATCCTTACTTACAATTGGTACAAACTCTTCAAAACTGTTAATTTGAAAATACATGGCCCAAACCAGAGTTATCGGAGCAATCGATTATATGGGAGCTATATGTTATGTTAGTCCAATCTGTATGATTTTCACTACACACATTACATATGTAATAAGTACCAAACCTGCAAAATTTTACGTTCCTAGCTTCTTAACTGCAAAATCTATACCCCAAAACCCATTTATCGAAACTATCGATTATATGGGAGCTATATGTTTGGTTGGTCCGATTTGAGTCATTTTCACTACACATGTTACTTATACAATATGTACGAAAAGTGCAAAATTTTGCGGTCCTAGCTTTTTAATTGCAAGATTTATAGACCAAAACCCGTTTATCGGAACAATCGATTGTATGGGAGCTATGCTTTGTATCGGTCCGATCTGGCTGGTTCCGACAAATGATTAATCCCATGCAAAATGGCGGCCCTATACCAAATTTCATCGAGATAGGTCTAAAATTGAGGGACTAGTTTGCGTTCAAACAGACAGACGGACAGACGGACGGACAGACGGACGGACAGACGGACATGGCTAAATCAACTCAGCTTATCATCCTGATCATTTCTGTATACTTAATGGTGGGTCTATCTCTTCTTCTTCTCATACTTACAAACATCGGACCAAAGTTATAATACCATTTCATGTTCATGAAAGGTATAAAAAATTAATAAAAAAAAAAAAAATAAAAAAAATAAAAAAAATGTATATAAAAAAAATAGAAATAAAATAAAAAAAAAATAAAATATGTACAACCCCCTTCCAAAAAAAAAATTTCGCCTACATCTCTGTTACAATTTAAAAGGCGCTAACACTTGAGTGGCCGCATTCTGTACGTACTCGTTCGTAATGAGGCAGATAAGCCGCTTGTTAAAGTAGCAATTTTGTAAGCGGTTAATTGGCTGCCTGGCAGTAGAATAGTCGAAGGACTCTTGGGTGCAAAGCAAATTAAAAGAATTTGTTTGACATTGTTAATTATTTGCCATGAGGTTCGTTTGGGCAACGGTTGAGCTTTGTTTGCAGAATCTGTGCACCAATCGTTTGAGGCTTGTAGCTAAATTGCTTGTTTTATTTTATCAGAGTCACTAATTTCACCACATTATTTTGAATACAAGTTTTTTTTTTTAGAAATACAAACTTCAACAGCAAGTTTTCTGTGAGCGATACTCTCTGAAAAATTTAAATTTTTTTGTTCATTTTTCATTCATTTGCTGAAAAGCCTAATTAAGTCATAGTAGCTAAATATTTAAAAAAATATTCTTTTCAAAATCTCTCTCTTTAGTGAAACAACAACTTCTATAGTAAACATGCTAAGCTTTTTTCGTGTATGATAGTGATTAAGCTTCGTCGGCTTCACAAAAATATACAAACAAATGGATATGATAGTGGTTCATTAAATAATTAAGCCGCAAGCCGAAGCCAGCAACAAAGCAATCAATTAATGAGAATTGTACAAAAGAATGAAGCTTAAATAGTATTTTGCTTAATAAAATAAATGTTGTAAACAAATTTTTTTTAATCAAAAATCACTGATATGCCAATTTAGTGGTAAAATAAATTCAGCTATTGTTGGCGTATTTTGAAGTCTTTAGCAAGGATACATGTTTAATTTTTGAAGGTTTAACACATAGCTCTACGGGCAGCAACCTTAAAGCATATATAAAACGCAATTCCGATAGGTGGCGCGCTGTTCGAGGTAGCTAAGAACCCGTGAAACTTGAAACATAGCACATGTTTTAATACAAAAAAATAGAAAATAAAAAGTTGTTACAAAATTTTAAAAAATTTTCTAATTAAACAAAAAAGATATGCGGTCTATGAATTTGAATATGGAAATTTTAACCAAAGTTTTCGTTATCAATTAACTTATTAGATTTGAAAGAGTGGGTGCAATAAATAAACTCATAACTTTTTTCATTTCGCGCTTTAAACAATTTATTGTCTATGTTTAAAAATGTGTACTAAATTTTTATATTTTCAAAAGTCATAAATTGATAACAATGGCTATAGGTAAAATCTTAAAAATAAGTTTCACAAACTCTAAGTCTTTGATGACGCAAAAATTTACTGCTTTTTGACACCATAAAGAACGTCACCGCCAGCTTAGCTTTGAGCATCAGCTTCACTTTTTCTTCATAATTTTCCACCTCTCTCTTCTTTAATTTTCAGCACAATTATTTTCTCTTACTTTTTTCATCTTCCAATAAACATTTGTCAAATTTCTTCGACCCACCCTAATATCCTTTGTTGCATAATAAATTCATAAATTTCTATCTTTCTTTCAATAAAATATGCACGCGTGCTCAACTCCTCAGTGTCACGTTGAATTGTGACTCGCGACATCACATTAGCGTAATGATTATCATAAATTATGTACAGTTACGCATCTCTGAGCAAATTTTGTTTTCGCCCGACTTGCGGCATAGCGTGCTGGCGCCGTAGTGAATCAATGAATGGCGTACAAACTTGCGAACTTGGAAAGAAGCAGCCCGGCTTGTAAGAATAATATTCTAGTATGGATGTAGGTATGTAGGTAAAAATTGACAGGTGTGCATAAAAATCATATTAAATAATATAAAATATTCAGAGCTTTGTACTTATTTATAAACGTATGTATGTAAGTATGTATGTATGCATTGGAATGGAAAAATATATATTTAATGGAAATTGAATAATAGAAAAAATGTTAAGGCGTGAATTACAAAATATTTGATATGCGTGCGCGGCAGGGTGGAAGGCACGCAATGTGCAAAGTAATGGAATTTATTTTGTGTATAAAAAATGAATGTTGATAGCTAAAAATTAGAAAGATAAAGAATTATAAAGAATATACCAATGAAATGAGTGAATGAATGTACCCGTGGGAGGTGCGCAGGTGTTACAAAGTAAGGCAACATGAATAAATTCTTTTGTACATTAGCTCAGGTGAAAGAAAAAAAGCTAAATATGCATTGCAGGTGTGTGTGTTTGATAATGCCGTTATTGTAATTTTGAATTGTATAGAGGTGAGTGGTGTTGGTTTGAGAACTTGAAAATTTAATATAGCATGAAAATCGAAGGTTTTTTTTAATAAAAATTTTTTTTTTAAATAAAAAAAAAAAAAATTCTAGCGAAGTATACGTGACGACTCTTTGCGGATTATTTTGGAATTGTTTTCGGGATCATTTTGGTATTGTTTTCAGGACTATTTCGAAAATATTTCGGGTTCATTTCAGGAGTGTTTTTGTGCTAATTTTTTCTTAGAAATAGTCCCAAAATTATGCTAAAAATGTTCCCGAATAATTCCCTTAAACAATCAAGAAATGATACTGAAACAATCCCAAAATTCCCCAGAAATGGTTATTAAAAACTCCTAAAAAAATTCAAATGTTCCAATCCAAACTTCGGGTGAAGTCCCTAAAGCATTCATAGAAATTTTGCTGAAATGATCCCCGAAATAATGCCAAAAAATAATGGATATCCGTAGCTGACGCTTTAGCGATCCTCAAACAACCTCAAAATGTACCCGAAAAAGTTATCGAAAAAGTCTGGAAATGTTCTCAAAAAAGTTCCGAAATGCTTAACAAAAAGTTCCGAAAAGTCTCAAATGGTTCCGAAAATATGTCAAAGATCGTAAATTTATCACGAAATGGCCCCGAAAACAATCCCGAGGAAGTCGCGATAGCAATAGTAAAATTATCCTGAAAGCGTTTTCTAAAAATCCCGAAAAATTACCGACTGCTGCAAATATCCCAGGGAAATGCAGAGATTATACCGTAAACTATCCCGAAATGATGCCGTACCCTTAATAAATCGGCTATAATTAGCTATATATATCCGTAAATCTATTCCCCAGAAACAATAGTGAAAATCTCTCGAAAGCGTTCTGAAATTATTCCCCAACATTTTTTTTTGAAGATTGGTTAAGTACTTTGCACGGATCTCAAAAAGTCCGAGAATGCTTAACATAAGGTCCCGAAATGATTACCTTGAAGTCCTTAAATAGTTCCGAAAATGCGACAAAGATCGCTAATTCATCCCGAAAATTTACCGAAAACAATCCCGAATGATCTCGAAAAAATCCCGAAAAAAATTCCCCCAAAAATCCCGAGATAGTCCCGATAACAATAGCAGAGTTATCATAAAAGCGTTCTAAGTTAATCCAGAAAAATTACCGAATGCTACAATTATCCCGAAAACAATTTGCACTATGGTCGCTCTCTCTCAAAAGCGTTCTAAAATAATTTCGAAACATTCTCCAAGAAATTTTTTTTTAAGAATGGTTGAGTTCTTTGGACGCCTATAAGCGACCCACAAGCGAAACATGAATCGATGTCGAAAAAGTTATTTTAATCGCTTGAATATTTTTCCTAAAGCACCATTGAATTTTAAGTAGCTGCTATTATTATTAATGGATATAAATGAAAATTTTAAAAAGGTGTCTAGTTAATGGCGCCACCTCATGACAATGTAAACAAAATATCGCGAATATGCACGTACGCTGTGATCCCTATGTACGCTCTATAATACCCACACGTGTCGTAAAAACACATTCGCCAAACGCGACAAGGAAACAAACTTAGCTGCAGTGAGTGATGCTCGTTATTTGTGACCTTGGCAAAATTGTTTGTTAGCAAATTTCGCAAAGAATGGCATTTCACAACTGAATTTGCTGGCGCCACTAATATGTTGTCACTTCTTCTGTTTACAAAACTGTCAGTTTTTGTTTTCCGTTATCTTTCATAACTGTTGTTTACTAAAAATGGGAGCTAAAAATAGTAATAAAATGCAAAAATTGTGGATGAAAAGTTTGAATAACTTAACTTGCCCAAACTTTGATATAAGTTGAGGTTTCTTTGGATTCGATTTATGCTTGATTTTCATATATGTATGTTAAATATCCGTTTATACTGTTATTTGGCTCGTTTTTAACTTCGGCTACCACTTCGTGTCCGACATTTAAATTTGTTTTTGGTTACAATTGTCATTTTGGTTTCACATTGGGTTTTGGATACAGTTTCGGATACGCTTCTAGTTACTATTCCGGTTTTGGTTCGGCTTGCGTTTCCCGTTTCGTTTCACGTTTCGTTTGCAGCTCGCGTTCCGTTTCTCGTTTCAGATTCGGTTTTCGGTTCGTGTTTCGGTACCAGTTACGGATTATTATTCGTCTCTAGCTTTATTTTCGGTTCTAGTCTCGAGTTCGATTGAAGTTTCGGTATTTTATTCCGCTCTAGTTTCATTTTTGGTTCTAGTTTCAGTCTGTCTCGATTTCGGTTCGGTCGCTTCTATTTTTGTTTCAGTTTCGAATTCATTTTTTGGTTCGGTTCTATTTTAATTTCAGTTTCGATTTCGATCCTTCATTCTATTTTTTTTAAGTTACTTGAGCTTATTGTTCCGATTTCATTCCGTTTGCAGTTGGGGCTTCCCTGGTTGTTCTGGTTTTGGCTTATGATCCAGTTTTAATACCAATTAGGTTGCATTGACGGCCTTCAGCTTATTTCCGAGTATAATTTCTTTCTTAAAACAAGGTCCGAATGCAATTGTCAATTTTTGAAAAACAAAAACAAAAAAAAAATATAGGAAAAATTAAAATAATTTGGGCTTCTGAGAAGAATTACAAGAAATCTTTCCCAGCAAATAACTCAGACTTTATTTCACTTCATTTCCAAATATTTAAGCTTTAAAATTGTTCCCAATAACCTGCTTCCGCTCCCGCAGTTGCTGCGATGTATAATTTTGAGCAAAATATCTTTAAAATCGATTCGTGGAACTAACAAATGGTATCGTATTTTACTAACAAAGAAATGTAAAAGCAATCGAAGGCGAGAAGCGAGTCAGAAAATTTTTCAATTCACAAATATTTCAATAACAAACAAGCTACGCTTCATGGCAATCCGCTTTGTTTGTTCGACAGCCAGCTCAAGAGCCCCAACTACAGCGCACGGCAGCAATTCGGATCAAAGCAAGCGTCAATACATAAATCGCAAACAATTTCAGGCATTTGGCACACACCCTGCCATGTGTTTGTTATTGTAGCAGCTGTATTGCTCCGTCTGTTTGTCTGTGTGTCTGTTTGTCTGTCTGTTTGTATTTTTGATAGTAAGGACTTTGCGTTTGTAGTGGTACATGGCTTTGTGTGTTGCCTTTCTCTTTTCTTCCTTGGCAGCCATTACTGGTGTTAATGCTTTCAATTTATTGTGAAATTTTATTGCTTTTATTTCCATCAGTTATTGTTGTATTTGTTATTGTTGTCGTGTTTTTTGGTTATTTTTGTTGCTGACATATACTGTTATGCATATGCCATAAATATTGTGCGCATAAACGATAAACTTTTCACAACAAATGTACCAACTCTACCGGTTCTGGTAGCAGAGACACGTACTGTGGGGTATTTTATGGAAATTCTGTCTCAAAAAAATTATTTAACTTTTTTTATGGAATTGGGCTTAGAAAAAGTGGAAACTGGAAAAATAAATATTTTTCAAGTAAATTTTGTTGCGTTTTTGAAAAATTTGAAAACTTGCCTTTTGCTAGACAGAAAAAGAAATGCCGCAATTCACCAAAATCCGGTTCACAGTCTTTCTTTGCAAAAAAGGCTAAAAAATCGTTAGCCAAATTCTTTATTTTGAGTGTTTTTTGGAAATTTTTTATTGAGAATTTTTTTTTTTTAAATTTTTAATACTGATTTGAAACTTTTTTTTGGATTTTTTTTTTTTTGAATTGAATACCTCTGCATCCCTTGCTCACTTTTCTTTTTCCTAATCACCTCCGCTAACAAATGAATTTGAAAATTTTCTAGACATAAAAAAGAATTGATCAAAATCCGGTTCACAGTCTTTCTTTGCAAAAAAACGTTAAAAAATTGTCAGCCAAATTCTTCGTTTCGAGCTTGTTTGGAAATTTTTAGTTTCGAAATTTTTTATTTCGAAAATTTTCATAACCTTATTTTTTTTTAAATTTTTTTTTAAAAATTTTCAATACCTCTTCTTAACTTACATGTGCATCCGCACCCTGTACAAATTCAAAAAATGTCACAAAAAAGTTGGTTGAGATTTTTGAAGTATCGTAAATTTTTGAGGTTGGATTTTTACAACCAAAGTTGGTTTTTGTAAAATTAGAAAAATAGTGATATTTTTGTTATAAGTTATAATGAAGTGTCATAATGTCAATCGAATTAAAGTCAATGACATCATCATCAATTACCTTTTGATATGCGAATTAATGTCAAAAGGAACTTGATGGCACTTGCATTCATTTGCTTCTACTAGAGAACTAATGTCAAATTTTATTTATTTATTTATTGTTTGAGAATTAACGTCAGTGACATTAATTCCCTTTCTCAAATTGTTTTAATAACTGACGTTGTTGATACAGATTCTATTTGTAAAAGCGCATTCATGTCAGTGGTATTAATTCCATTGACATTATGACACGCTACATATGCACGTTCTAACTCTAACCGTTGCCCATATATGTACATATGTATGTATATTAGATTTTGTTTAAAATTTGATACAGAAATGCGCCATAGTGCGGCGTGTAACGGCGACGTCTGAAGGTGATTGCGGCTGGAAATGTATAAAAGTCAAAGTGAAAAGTTTCCGAGCTTTACTCAAAATTCAAAAAGTAATAAAGTTGATGTTTTTAAGTCGTCGTTGTTGTTGTTGTTGCTTTGTGTGTTTTATGTTAATGTAGCTGCGGTTGTTGTTTTTTTTGTTTGTTTGAAAATGATTCGTTGAAAGTGAATTTTAATACATTTAAATTAGAATTTTTTCTATACTAACAACAGCAACAAACAAATCAAAGTTAATTTGGTGCCACGAAAAATGTGTATTATTGCTCAAAAATGAAATTAAAATTTCCACAAAGTACTCAAACTTTTTGTTGAAATAATTTTCGTTAGATTCCCCACAATTCAATGTCTGAAATTTCAAGTTAATTCTTTACTTCTTCTTGTGTTGAAAATTAGAACTTCCATTTCTTTTTGCTGCTCTGCTTTGAAATAAGCGCGCATTTGTATATTAAGTGCGGTATTAAAAGTTACACAAATTTAATTTGAAATTTACATTTTCATAATGGTACGCATTTGGTCTTGATGGCGGAGTTTGTGCATGAATATTGAGAGTGAATTTTATTTAATTTATTTCAATGATTAGGGAATGGTTTTTTTCCTTTTTCTCAGGAGGAGCCTTTTGTTGTTGTTAAATTCACTTTTATATGTATGTTAAGAGATGTATTTTTCTTTTTTTTTTTTTTGAGGAATATAAATGCACCAGACTTGAGGGAGTGGGGATATTCGAATACGAAGTCCCAGATTTGTTGCATGATTTTGAATGAGCTCTCCCTTCAAAACTGTCTGTGTTACGTACGACTCCGACATCTCTTATCATGATTCTCTAATCATATATTCCAAAAGCCTGTCATTTACCTAATTAAATTCTGTCAATATTTTCCAAATTTTGATTGATAAATCTAAGCATTTAATTATTCCACTTCCTAAGGGAAATAAACCAAAATTAATTTCAATTTTAATTTACAATTCAATTTCCATTAAACTCAATTTCAATTTCAATTTCTTGTAATTAATATTTCAGTGCCAAAATGCAGACACCAATGAGAAGAGATAAGTAAAAAGGAGAGAAAGGAAAATGTTTAAATATTGATATTCTGTCTATGCAAATAATGAGAGCAGCTCAGCTACCTCCACTTGCTCTACTTGCTTGTCTGACGCTCAAAATGTGGAAATTAATTTGATTTCTTTTCCACTCTCACAATAAAGTAAAGCTGCTGTAGTAAATTATTATTACGTTACATCAGCTTGGCTACATTAAACACCAAAAAATTTACTACGCACATACATATATTTATAAGAAGCGCTAGCACAGAGTTGCATGCAAATGAACTAGTTGCGAACTACTTCCAAACTAGTTTATGATGAATTTAAATCAACACAAATATGCATTGAAATCGACCTCCCTCAGATTTTGTTGAAATTGTGCTACATTTTACCCACAAAAACCCGAAATCATTTTTAGAAATTGAGCTTTTGAAAAATTGTGGGCGTGGCAAGTAGGAGTGGGATTTTTTCCGAACAAAATTCAGATAAACACTATTCGAATAAACGAATAAAAATATTCGTTGCAAAAAATTCGAATAATATTTATTTATTTTTTATTTACTATTCGAATAAATAATTCGAATAAATACTATTCGAATTTTCTGCAACGAATATTTTTATTCGTTTATTCGAATAGTGTTTATACAAATATCAATTATTCGAAAAAAATTCCACTGCTACCTGCCACGCCCACAATTTTCGAATAGTATTTATTTATTTTGTATTTACTATTCGAATAAATAATTGGAATAAATACTATTCGAATTTTTTTCAAATTGAAATTTTGATTAATTTCATTAATCCTAGGACTAAATTTGAAAACCAAATAAATCCCCATCAATCGAACACAAAACTTAAACCTAATCGATTAATTATTTTAAAAATTTCCAATTATCATAATTAATCAATTAAATTAATAGAGCAGTTTAATATAATTGATTTTTAATTTTAATCCAGATTTAACAGTTCTGTTTGAGAGCATTGATTTGGTGCATCGTGAAGACACACTTAACAGTCTTGAAAATGTGGGGGTGATGGGGTCCGACTAGCTTATTCGCAATCATATTAAGCATTTACCACAGCCTTACCTCAAATTGAAAATCTTCCAAAACCTTGTCTAGGTAACATCCAGCAAATGAAGTTGTTTAAATAAAAGCAAAACATGCCGCACAAAATAATGGTTGTGAAGTTGTTGCAAAGCAATCGTAAAACTTGTTAACTATGAGCGAAAAGTATTTACTCGAAGAACTCTTAAATTGCTGACCAATTGGATGCTTGTTACAGGATGTGCAGTTTCGAAGCTTGCAAGGGGAGATCTGTGATGTTCTAGTTTTTCGATTTATCTATGGATGTATTTTTGTATAACAGGGACCGTAGTGGCTAAGACTTTTGTTGGTTGAACAAGTGTTTATGAAAATATAAAAATTAGTCTAAGGTAAGGTCAATTTAAAAAACAAAAAAACAATACCTTTGAGGCGGCATCAAACACTGGCACCTCTTTCTTCGGAGCCTCAAAGTCGTCTTCTATATCCATTGAGCCATAACAACCAACGAAATCTTTGCGGAAATTCAATTTATATAGAGATGTTGAAACATTCAGAATCCAAGAAGCGTTGAGATTTCCAACTTAACTTACCGATGATGACCTTCATCAAGCTTTCGAAATGGTTCGATGGTGTTTTTCTTGGTATGGCAATCGTATTGATGATGACCTTCATCGAGCCTTGGAAATGGTTCGAAGAAGAGAAGTGACGTTGTTTTTCATGCTTTCGCAACAAACCTTCTGACTTAGACCTAATATAAATAATTGCACTGAACTATGACATAAATGGCCTGAGTTGTTGGTTAGTCAGTGGAGTATCGTTCCCAGTTTTCGAGAAGCAGAGAGACTAAGCGATTTTTCGGTCTATGTTAAGAGTGGAATGATTGAAAATGGAACGTATTGTAGAGCCCTCTACCAGCGGCAACATTTTTCGCTCAAACGAATAAATCCAATAAATTCCTAACTGACTTTTTGAATCGAAATCTCAAAAGTCCTCATTATATACGCTCCCTGCTCGCTATAGCTACAATTGCTTGAGCGTATGTTGCAAAACATTTTTCGAATAATTCAGCTAACAATTCCACGTTTCTTTTCATCTGCAATGCTCTCTCACTTCGTTTGTTATTGCATCCAAACGTTCGCACGTATAACAGTCGCCATTGGTAACACTGGTTGATGGCAGTTCCATAAACTTTTCTACAACCTAATTGAAAATGAAAATTTCAGTAGCTACTCAAACGAAGCGGCAAACTTTTTCTCTACTTCCAAATGCATTCAGTGAGCAACCAAGCAAAGCCAAGCAATGAGTGAATATTGGAACGGAATGTAAGCAAATAGAAAAATAATATAACAAAAAAAAATTGGAAAAGCGAAGTAAAAGTAACAATATAAAATAAAAGAATTGAAATTGAATGCAACAGCCGCAACTGAAATGAAGCAAAAACTTTTTTTGCCGCTGCTGCAGGTGGCAGCTACTTCGCTTTAGAGAAAAAAAAAAGAAAAAGAAGAGAGGAAAATGTTTTCAACAACTAACAAACTTGTGCGTGTATGAGTGTGAACGTTGAGAATATTTAAAATATTTGTTTGACCAGTGTTGCCAACTAGCTATATAGGTACGAGCACGACGACGACTACTCAACGCAACTTAACTTAATTCACAACTTCTTCAAATTTTAGGTAATTCATTTGTCTTTCAATTGAATGGTTGATTGAGTTGAGTGGTGACATTTGTTGCAACAACATTTAAATGTTGCTCGAAAAGATTGAGTGAAGTACTGAAATGGTATGAAATTAATGGTTTTCTTCTTTGCAAAGTTGGCGACTAAAAATAACCGCAGTGCTGCAAGTTGGAGAGCTTTCCTTTCATTTTTGTTTTGTTTTAATTTAAAGAGAAGCATTTCTTGTGTTTCGTGTTTGCAAGAAAATTTATGCACTCAAATTAGTGAATGCAAATCTATAAAGTTTGCAATTAAGTGCAACTGCAATTTGGGAGTAGGAGAGAGGAATAAGATGCTTTCAAAACAAAGTTGTTAGTATTTTTTTTTTCTTTTTGTATTTTACTCAATAAAATTTGGCATGAGAAAAATATTTAAGCTTCCACTAAAAAGTTAAAAAACTAAACAAAAACTTTTTGAAAAAATAGTTAAAAAACTAAACAAAAACTTTTTGAAAAAATAGTTAAAAAACTAAACAAAAACTTTTCGAAAAAAAAAGTTAAAAAACTAAAAAAAATGTCTTAAAAAAAAAAAAATGGCAAAACTTCAGGGTATCTTTAGCTTATTCAGAGGTATGCCATATTATTTTATAGTTCAAAAGTCATTGATGAACTTGAATTTTTACAAAATTTAATAATTTGAAGATTAAAAATGTCAAAATTTAAATTTTGCATAACTTCTCAAGTCATTTAAACATTTTTTTTTTTCAATTTGAAAAATTTTTTTTAAGAATGTTTTTTTTATAATTCTTTTTCCATTAGTTTTTCAAAAAATTTATAATTTGAGGATTAAAATAAAAATTTGTCAACTGGGATGATTAGAACAAAAGTCAAAATTTAAATTTTGCGTAACTTCCGAAATTATTTAAAATTTTTTTTAATTGTTTTTTTTTTTTAAATTTTTTAATTTGAAGATTAAAAAAACTTTGTCAACTGGGGATAAATAGAACAAAGAGTAATATTTTAATTTTGCGTAGCTTCTAAAATCATTTTCATTTTCTTTTTTAATTCAAAAAATTTTTTTTTTAAGAAAAAATTAAAATTTTCTTTGTGTATGCTTTCTCTCATTGCTTATGGAACACTGACAAAAAAGCAGACATTAGGAGTGTTGCAACATGGTCAAGGAAAATGTTAAAATCCCAGCAGATAACCCAAAATAGTAAGTAAATAAGAGAAATGGAATGATTTGAAGTTAATTGCGCAGGAGATGGTAAGTAAAAAGTTCCCGAAAAATTGTTGTTGAAATGCTTGAGAATGTATTTAGTGACTGATTAGTATTATCTTCAATTTTTTAATGATTATTTTCCAATGTTCTTGATTTTTTGGAATATTCACAAACGAAAAAAAAAAAAAAAAAATTTAAAAATTGTGAAAATAATTGTTTTTGGCTCACAAAACCAAAAAAAAAAAGTGAAGACAAAAAAAATCAAAAAAAATAAAAAAAAAATAAAAAAATAAGGAAATCAAAAGTAATCGATGCGATGTTTTTTCGGTAAATTTCGATTTCTTTCTAATAATTAAATAATGCTTATAAATCGTAATGACTACAGTTACATTTATAATTTTCTTGGGAATGCATTTTATGTTTTTTTACAATTACTTTACTTTACTAAAAATAATTTAAAAATTTAGATCAAAAAAAAAAAAAAAAAAAAAGTTATCAAATACATAATTAAAAAATTTTGGTGGATTACTTTGGATTATTTTTGATTGTTTGGATTATTTACAAAAAAAAAAAAAAAAAAACAAAATCAAAAAAAATTGTCAAAATAATTGTTTGTGGTTACTTTTGATTTTTTTTGATTTTTTTGGATTGTAACAAAAAAAAAAATTTTATTAAAAAAAAATAAAATCAAACAGATATTATTAAATTATTTGTTATTTAGATTTAATATCTATTTTTAACTAAAATAATCTTTACCATTTGAAAAATTGATTACCAATTACTAATCCAATTACTTAAAAACTGGCTTTGTGAATTCCTTTTCATCTTCTGTATGACTTTCGTGTAATGCTGAAGCAACCAAACTTCTTATTGCCATTGGAAAGTTTGGGCAGTTTTTTGTCTCTAAAAACAACAACAGTGCTCTCATGGCCGAAGTAAAGTGCCAATATGAATTAATCTCCTCACTCAATCAAATCCAATTTGCTTAGCATTCTTCATATTTTTTTTTCTTAAATGAGCATTAGTGAAATAAATTACTATGGATTGTAATCCAGCATTATTCCAAGCGACATAAAAATTCAAAGCAGCTGCTTTACAAGCTCAGAAACAAACCAAAAACTTTACTACCACAAATGTTGGCACGCTCATCTCGAGCTCAGAGTTTGTTGGCTGTTCAATAATGCAAAATAAGAAAAGTTTTGTTAGACTCTTTTATGAATGTATTGTACCATAGAACCGCCATATTGATCCAATTGGCCCTTTTTTATTCATATCTCGTAATTATATTTAGAAAGTTGTAAAAACAAAAAAGTTTTCCAAAAGCTTTGATGGTGCATGTATAATATTGCCAAATACGCAGTTCAGGCAGAAGGAAGTGTGGACGAGGGAAATAATGACAGCTTATGCGAATGAGTGAAGATGGAACTGTATAACTTTCCTTGTCGCAACTCTTTAAGGGGGAGTTGCTCCTTGTAAGTGTTTATATGTAAGTATTTTGTAAGTATAATTTGACTCGACGGTGAGTAAAAGCAGAACTTCGCATCCAATGGATTGTATGCCACTGGGAAATTTTCTTTGTCGCAAGTACCCTCGTAGTGCTCGCCAATCAATAAGACATTTTGTAAGCATTCAAAGAAGCTCTATTCTGGAAATGTTTCATCAAATCTAAAGCTTTCAACAGTGCTGGGCTCTTTTGAAATCAAGTACAACTTACCAACATAATGGAAGTAGAAAGGGTCTAACCCTGAAAAATTTTACCTCAAGCGCAATAAGACATCTGAGTGCCAACAATCAATTCGAGACACATCTCAAACTGAGCCGCAAATACTTTGGTGGTCTATGTATGTAAGCGGAAGTAATGTATTTATAAAATCATCAATCATAGCTGGACGTTTATATTACTTTCCACACAAAATGTATGCAAAGAATGAACAAAACATAGATTTCTGCTTGGTTCCTTAAACCTTTGGCAAACGCAGTTTACTTATATTAGCTGCTGGGCTTGACTTAATACAACTTATATGATGAAGCACCAATGAAGGAAGGGTTAATTCTATGCCAGCATGGTCTTTGAACTCCATTATGTATGCGGTTTTGTAGGAATTATGAGGCCATAATGAATGAGATACGTAAATAAAACTGACTTTGATGGACACATATCAAATCTACTCAAAACTGATAAGGGGCTCAATCAGTTTTTCGAAATGACGGTTCCATTGAAGATGTTAAAATTTGTGTGGGATCTTCCTAAGCAGAAACATAAAAATGCTTTCGAAGGCATGGACTGTAGTTTTTCTTGTTATTTGTTTAGAAGCTGCTAGGAACTGAACTGAATTGAAATGAACTGAACTGAACTGAACTGAACTGAACTGAACTGAACTGAACTTAAATTTACTGAGCAGAGATAAACTGAACTGAACTTAACTAAAATGGACTGACGGGAACTAAACTGATATGAAGTGAACTGAACTCATCCAAACTGAACTGAATTGAACTGAAGAAAACTGAAATGAACTGAACTGAACTGAACTGAACTGAACTGAACTGAACTGAACTGAACTGAACTGAACTGAACTAATTTGAACTAAAATACGTGAACTGAGTTCAGTTTAGCCTTTAAGTTAGTGTTATCCCTTAGAGTATGCGTGTTGAGCCTTCGAGAGCTCAAGAGGGCGCAGATCCCTGAAAGTTATTATATGCAGTGAATGGAAAAATAACTGAACTGAATTAACATATGCCAGCAATCCTTGACAATCTTTAAATTGAGTTTTGTCAAATGAATAGGGACTTGTGCCATATGTGGTCAAGACTCGATATCAAAATCACTAGGCACAAACGATATTCACACATTGAAACGAAGTTGTACAAAACGAATAGAAAAATATGTGAAGCGAAATTTCAAACATTTATCAATGTCTAGTATAGTCATAGGTTTAAAGAGAAAATGAAAAAAAAAAGAAAAAATTTGCGGAAAAACTAGAGAAACGCAAAGCCAAATGCATGAACGCCATTGATGTTTCTGCTAGAAAAGTGTAAGTAATCTGAGATTGATAACACAGCTGTTGGTTAACGAAGCTTTTAGTGACTTCCAAAGCAAATACTTGGCAAATCGGAAAAGAGTCAATTCAAAATGTTGGTCATTTAAAAACACGTCAGAGTTGAAGATAGCAACCGATGGGATTGAAAATTGAAGCCATCTGATGCGTGCATGGCCTGTGAAGTCAAGTGTTAGCTAAGTTTTAAATGTAAATGAACTTCTTCCAATGGGTAGTGAGTGTAAAGCAAAAATCTTTGAAAATAAAAAACGAGACTGGGATGCATGTTTTAATTACTTTTTTGATGAGTTATTTGGGTGTGTTTGGCATTAATGCGCTATCAATTTTTGTTATAAAACGATTGGCAGGCAAAAGGAGAAATTTTACTTCCACTTTATACCTATCATTAAACAAATTGTGGGTTATTTCGCTGCCAAATATGTATGAGCATATGCAGTATAAATGCAAATATTTTTGCAGTTGTTGAGTGTTTAACAGCAAATATGTTCATACAGGCCGCCACTGCGTATACGTAACTTTTAATTTTATTCAATTAGTTTGCTTGAGAGCGCACAATTTCCACCGAGGGCATAGTAAAATTTATATCTGAACTTGTGAAGTGCATATACTTATATTCGTATGCTAATTTACTACCGTAAAAATAAATCGTCTCTGTGTGTGTTTGCTTTGAAGATATGTATGTAATTGATTGATTGTTATTATTGTTAACTATATATGTAAATGAAAATGTGACTAATGGAAAGAGTATGTGGTAGTCACTTTCAATGCTTAATTAAATTGGGAACTACTTTTTTAACTATAGGGTTTTTTCCTATGATTCGTATCGCACTTGAAGAGTTATGAATTAAGTCTCACTCCAAAAGTCATACTTTTCAGGAGCTGTGGATAAAAGGTGTAATCGAAATTTCATAACAATTTCCAAAATCCTAGATTCACCAATGTTCAATCTTATAATCAATTAAAGCTTAGTTGGCATGCAAAATAATTTTTTTTTTTCATTTTCCTTAAACCCTACTTCCTGCCACAAACAAAATGACGCTACTCCATCAAAGATTAACGATAGGCTTTTAAAAGGTGGTAGTTGTCTGGCACAATTTGTAAAAGCCCTTAGACGCATGGTTATCAGTTAAAAAAGAAATAAATTATTAAATGCGCATGCCATCAAATCCAGACAGCAGTTGGATAAGATAAATATTTAATGAGTGAGAGTGCTTTGATGTTGTAATTGAGCCAAACGTAAAATATCACATTACAATCAGTGAGATAACTGTCATGTCCTTGAAGCAGCAAAGATGTGCTACATTAAAAATACATAATTCCGTAACAAATCCTTTGATAGACACGTATATAATAAATTATAGTGCGTTGCATAATTATAGCACACTTCAATAAAATAAAATAAAATAAAATAAAAAAAATAAAATGAAATAAAATAAAATAAAATAAAATAAAATAAAATAAAATAAAATAAAATAAAATAAAATAAAATAAAATAAAATAAAATAAAATAAAATAAAATAAAATAAAATAAAATAAAATAAAATAAAATAAAATAAAATAAAATAAAATAAAATAAAATAAAATAAAATAAAATAAAATAAAATAAAATAAAATAAAATAAAACAAAATAAAATAAAATAAAATAAAATGAATTGAAATTAAATAATAAAAATAAAATAAAATAAAATAAAATAAAATAAAACAAAATAAAATAAAATAAAATAAAATAAAATAAAATAAAATAAAATAAAATAAAATAAAATAAAATAAAATAAAATAAAATAAAATAAAATAAAATAAAATAAAATAAAATAAAATAAAATAAAATAAAATAAAATAAAATAAAATAAAATAAAATAAAATAAAATAAAATAAAATAAAATAAAATAAAATAAAATAAAATAAAATAAAATAAAATAAAATAAAATAAAATAAAATAAAATAAAATAAAATAAAATAAAATAAAATAAAATAAAATAAAATAAAATAAAATAAAATAAAATAAAATAAAATAAAATAAAATAAAATAAAATAAAATAAAATAAAACAAAATAAAATAAAACAAAATAAAATAAAATAAAATAAAACAAAATAAAATAAAATAAAATAAAACAAAATAAAATAAAATAAAATAAAATAAAATAAAATAAAATAAAATATAATAAAATAAAATAAAATAAAATAAAATAAAATAAAATAAAATAAAATAAAATAAAATAAAATAAAATAAAATAAAATAAAATAAAATAAAATAAAATAAAATAAAATAAAATAAAATAAAATAAAATAAAATAAAATAAAATAAAATAAGATAAAATAAAATAAAATAAAATAAAATAAAATAAAACAAAATAAAATAAAATAAAATAAAATAAAATAAAATAAAATAAAATAAAATAAAATAAAATAAAATAAAATAAAATAAAATAAAATAAAATAAAATAAAATAAAATAAAATAAAATAAAATAAAATAAAATAAAATAAAATAAAATAAAATAGAGTGCGCTATACTTATGATGTGTGCTTTATTGCTTTTGCGCTCAGCATAGTATTTTCCATTAAGTCTTCTTCTCACTCCACTCAAGGTTGCAGATTTGTTTTTGCTTATGGGAAAAGTTATTATTTCATCATTCCTTTCTCCTTCAAATCCTTGGATTGTAATAAAAAAAGTCAACGGCATACTTAAAGCACACTTTCGGTAGAGAAAACAATGTAAGCGGCATTTAAAAGAGAAAAAGCCAAGTACATCAATGTGAAATACACACATACATACATATATCTATCCGTTGGATGGGAAGCGGAATCTAAGTGGAATTATAAACAAAAGGAAGTGCGTGAATACTTGGAATTCTGTGGGAAATTTTTATTGGCTGCTTGCATAATAGCTACAGGATAAAGCTTATAAAGCGAGGAATGCATAAAAGATGAGTGCAATAAACGAAGTCTACTTAAATATGAGTGTGCTGGTGTGTGTGTGTGGGTGAGAGGAAGTGAAGTAAAGAGCGAAGTTATTTAAAGCATTAAATTGTCTTACAAATGAAGATTTTGGGTGATGGAGTGACTTAAGCGGAATAAGCAAAAATGTTTGGAAGATTTTTTTTTAATATTCTCAATGCCCTTGAATTACTTGAAATGATTCGGAGTATTAACGTGATGCCGAAGTATTACCGTGAAATATATCCGAAAGGTGTCGCACTGTTCGCTGAATTTTGCTTGGTCTGCAATTTAGCACACATAAAAAAACTCGTTAGATGGCGCATGTGTCAGTTCATTTAAAAATGCAAATATATGCTCTCAGTGTTGCTGCCTTCCTTTTTTTAACTAAGTTCCCGTTAAGTTGGTGTTTTGAAATTTTCCTCAAGGCTCTGATTTCGCGTAGCTCTATTTGCAAGAATCGATTTTGTGGTTCAATTTGGCTCACACGCATTTTTAAGTCTACTAAATAAAGAAACTTTCTCTCAAAAATTCACCCGCTAGGTGGCTCTGGTGTCGGGATATTGAGAGAAAAACTGGTGTTGCTTTGAATTGAGTCTTAGTCAATAAGTGGCGATGGCATGAGTGGAGTCTGAGATTGACGATCCGAGAGTGAAGGGCCAGCACCAGCGCCATCTGCATAAAAATATTAAACATATTTCTAGGCGGTTCGTTAAAAAATTTTCTTCTCGGATTTTTTTATGAATAAACTGAGATTCGTATTGCGATCAATACAACTATCATAAGTTCCTAAACAAAATATAAAGAAAAAATTTCCGCAAACTTAGTAGAGTGTGCCAACTCAGGACACGAACCTATCAAAGTTGCTCTAAACTAAACTGCGGGCAAGTTATAACTCAAAAAGAGGCTTATAAAAAAATATTTCTCCGCTCCTTTAGGTCATTTGCTCAACCAAAAATATTTACTCGTTCCTTTTGCTGTATTCCGTTGTGCGCCAAGATTTATTTACTCACTCATTAGGCTCATTTTCATACGCACATCTCCCACCTCCCGCACACACGCACTCGCTTAAGTACAAATATTTTGGCTCATTAGCTTAGCTTGAACCCCTGAAGGAGCAGCTCGCATTTAATGATGTGTGAATATACATATTTGTGCGTTTAAAGCAAATTGAATGTTATTTATGTATGTATGCATTACGCTCTTGAATATTTGTTTAGGTCCAGTAAAATAAATTTAGCAATAAACCCAAACGGATAATGGCAAACGCTTACAATGCTTAAGTAGCTAGCGAGTTGACGGAAGCACGTTGCGTACATACATATCTTAATACAGTTAGATGCATAACAATTAGTATGTATTGCTAAATTTGGGACAACTAAATAATATAGTGTACATTAGAGTGGGACAAACAAAAATTTGTATTTCTTTTTTTGATAAATTTTTCAGAAAGGCGTTCAAAAATCTAAAAGCTTCAGTAATAAACTCTGCTCGCTTTCGTCTCACAAGTGTTGATATTCTAAAAAAAAAGCAGGCGGAAAATCAATCCAATACTGTGACACCTTTCATCGTTTCAAGTTCTTGACTCTCACTTTAGCGTTTTTGTATTAAATTCAGCCACTTTATATTTATTAATTTGTATATATTTTTAAAGGTCGGTCATGCTAAAAAGTTTATAAGTCACTATTTGAGCATAAGAATTTATTTCTATGCCAACAGGCTGTCTCAGGTGATTATTGATAACAAGGCAAGCAACAACACCTTGTCATTGGGCCTTGCGTGTGGTCGATGTGATAACGTGCAAGTTTGTGTAATAAATAAAGTTTGGAAAATATAAATTAAGTCCTTTTTACACATTGCTATGGGCAAACAAATTATTTTAACCATAAAGGTCATATAAAATATAAAATGATTCTTGACTTTCAACATTCAAAAAAAAAAAAAAAAAAAAAAAAAAAATTCTTGCTCTAAAGTGTAGCTAAGTAAAGGTCGATTTGGGTATGTGTGTGTGTGTGAGTTGGTGCTAAAAAGCATTTACTGCAACTGGAGGTTAGAAGTTTCCTGAGGTACACGCAAAATTTTTCATTTTGCTCTTTTCGCATATTTTCTTTAGGGAACACAATGAATTTTTATACTCAGCTGTGTGTAATGCAATAATACGAAAGTGCTATTACAAGAATGAAATTCAAAAATATTTCAACTAGTGACGTATCCAGGATTTTAGGAAGGGGGAAACATTTTTGCATGAACTTTCGAGAACATCTTTTATTCACAGTTCCTGAAAAGTATTACTCTTTAAATTTTCAAAGGCGGGAAGGGGGTTGGACCAGAAAACCACTCTCGTAGATCTACTCCAGACTACAAAACTCAGTTGAGGATAGAAGTTTTCTTGAACTCATTTTAGATACTTTCCAACTAGCACAAATAGTCTCTGAAACACAGCCGCCACAATATCACCGACTTTAAGTTGTTGAGCAATTAGTCGTGGACACGTAACGGGAACCTAATTATGACGTGCTTGTGACTAAAATGTAGAATAATTTCTGCGTAAAAATAACGTTCCCATGACTTTATTTTTACGTAGCAATGATGTATCAGCGTGGTAAATGCGACTTTGAGGGAACTTTGCTAGAAAATTGTATGCTACATATTGGAATGGAAATTGGACCAAACTATTTAATTACTACAATTTTGTCGTTAGATTTTTCTAAAAAAAAATATTCGCAACTTTAAAGTTATATTTACTACAAAGTAGCCTATGCCACTATAGCGTTACTTTAAGGTCGTAGATAAGTTATGACCACCACAAATTTCATGTTTACAATATTTGTTGCAGGGTTTAAACTGCTACTTTTTCCTATTTGCACCAGTGTTGCCGATGTGCTGGTTTTAGCGCTAAATTAAGTAATCTCTGCAGCAGAGGAAAACTTTTATTTTTAATATTTAAACTATTTTATTAGTGGTATGGCTACTTACCTAACCAACACTTTCTTAATGGAATATTAAACCACTTTAATTAAATTGTATATCTTAAAATAATAAAATTTTTTCAAAAAAAAAAAAATTAAAAAAAATTAAAAAAAAAATGTTTTTTAAACACACAGCTGAGTATATAAATAATTTGTCTTTTTTGCTGTCTTCTCAAATAAAAACTTTGTTTCCGTTTTGCTGCCGTGAATGAGCCAACACTGAATTGATGCTATAAATCAAACCGATAATTATGTGGGTGAGCTCATAAATAATGAACCATTTCCCGGTCTGAACACACCACCACACTCTGCTGACCACAACTGAGTTGCGCAGTCGTAGGCTATGAATGTGTGTCTTTTTATTTGCTTTTACTTGGGATTCGAGCCAACTTAACAAAGATTAATGTTGATATTGAATGGTAAATTTTGCTCATCTTGATTTTACGTTTTGGTTGCTATAGACAAGTTTTAAGATAGACGTAACGCAAGGTGGAAATATTGAAATTTTACTTTCGCCTGTTGAAGAGCGAAAACGTGTTTGATATTTATTTACGTGTCGATATTTGCATAGCACACCGCAAAGCAAACCACATTTTTATTTTTATTTTTATTTTTATTTTCTTGCGAACTTATTCGGGATGTGTTAAAGCTGAAATTTGCCAATTTAGACCAAAATGTGGATGTTAAAAGTTTTTAAGAAATATTTTAGGAACCAGCGACGATGTTTTTCTTTGTTTAGCTGATGGCCAGATCGCTTTGGTTGCTGCCAAAAATCAGCAAAAATCTGTCATAATTTTCCTTTCTTGGAAAAATTTTGCAGTTGGGTACGCAACAGAGCTTAAACCTTGCGTGATTTGCAACAAAAACTTTCTATTAAATCATATACAGCTGTGTTGAATAAAATAGTAGCGAAATTAATTTGGTTATCGTTCGATGAAGCTGTCTGACATTTTAAAGTCTAGAAAATCCATCAGAATAAAAAAAAGTTTTCCAGATTTCGATGGCCATTTTTTAAAGTTTAATTTATTTTACTCAGGGTTGTAAAATAATGCATTCATATGCTAATGCAATCAGTTGAAGTCTTATTCAATGACTTCAAATTTCGAATGCACTCATTGACTCGCCTTTTGACTAAAGAATGAAAAAATGAAGTCTGAAGTCTTTTTGAAGTCACGACTTTGAAGTCATTTAGAGAAGTCACTTACTGACTTAATTTTTTGAGTGAAGGCACTAACTATTTGCAACAAAAATACATAGTTTACTATCATGTCTCGTATGCCACAGAAAAATTGACTTCAAATGACTTCATATGTCTCCAAATGACTTCAATTGACTTCAGTGAGACTTTTTATTCAATGAATGCAATACATGAATAACAAAAAAATGAATGAAAAAAAGAATTCGAAATCGCAGAATGAAGTCTAAATGGTGACTTAACTTTTTAAGTCCCAGTCAAAGAATTCAAAAAATGACTGCAATCATTTTGCGATAAATCAAATGAATAATTATTCGCAAAAGAATGCATTCTTTTACATCTCTGATTTTGCTGAACTTTTTGTTAATTTTAACACTTCTTATACCAATACTGTTACAGAGTTCGCTATATTTTAAATGAAAATTGTTGAAAGCAAATCTTTTTCTTATTACGTAGAACGGTATCCTTTTTGTTTTCCTTTTCGATTTCAGACTCTTGACCGGCAAAGCCAATAAAAAATATTTAATTTAAAAAATTCAATATGGTCAATAAATCATTATAAGTTATCCAATTTAGCTGCACAGCTATTTTTTTGCACACAAATGTACATAAAAAAATAATATCCATTACCTTTTGAGTACATTCTTTGTATTTTTAATCATTTTTAATCACCACATACTCCAACCCCCACTTAATTAAAAGCCCCTTTCGTTGAATTAATTTATTTTTCTTAAAAGCCTTTCTTCATATTTTCATATTAAATGCATCGTTGACCTTGACAACATGCTACATTACTAGGTCACCACTACAACGCCCCTCAATTTCTTTGCACCCTTTACTTTTTACTTTGGCTAATACTCGCAACACATTCTAGCAATATAATGAAATATTCTCTTACAACATGGCATTGTCACGGATTATGAACATTTGACTGCAACCATGCGCCGACACAAAGCCATTAAGCACACACACACAACGTTACACCCCCCTTTTGCGACATACATAGTTTTGCTCGAACATTTACTTTCATGAACCCTCTTTATCTTTGTACAAAGTTTCCTTCCTTTCTTTTATCTATGTATTTAGTTTGAATGAAAATTTTTAAATGTGTGTCAGTAGGCAAATTACGAGCTATGCCCAACAACAGAACAGGCAGCACTGTCAACACAGGCAGCGCTGATAACGAAGGCCAACGCAACGCGTCGCAACTTGTTCGTTCGCTGCTTCGTTAGTTGGTTGCCATAAACACAAACAAACAAACGAACAAACGCATTTGTATAAATATAGAATTACCACTATTTGCGCAACGACCAAAAATAACTAAATGCAAGTGGTGCGGGGGAAGGGGAAACTAAAAAAAAAAAATTGTATATATGTACATACATATATATGTTTGTAGTTAGAGTTAAGGCTTTGACGGCTTCGCTGCTGTTCTAATTTCGCTTTGCATTCTTCTGCGTTGTGGTATGTTGAAACTTCTGCACGAACACGCATATGCTTGCAATCAACGACGCGTTTGTGCATGCAAAGGCGCACACGAATTGCAGTTTCATTTTCATTGCCGCAAAATGAATGGTCTGATGGAATTTAAAATAAAGAAGTAAGGTGAGTGATGCTTGCGGATGTAACACAGGCTTTATACACTTCACAAGTACGATGAACATTTTTTTTATTATTATTTCTGCAATTTGTAAGGAATTTAAAGGTCGTTAGAGTCGTAGCTTAGCATGCGTTTCTATTAAAATCTTTATTTAATTTAAAAATAAATTTAAAATTTTGGATAATCATAGTCACATTAAACAAAGATTTTAGCTAAAATGAAAAATAACAGGGTACCCTTATGAAAAAAAATTAAGCTGGTTGGTGGTTTGAAATTTTTTTTTATGTTTTGCAGGGTTACTCTGTTTCAAATATTTTATTCACAAACCATATAAAAGCTGTGGAATAAGTGAAAAAAGCCAAACTCGAGTTTGAAGTAAGCAATGTCACACGCAACCATGGACACAAACCGTGATTTTCAAATATTGAAATGACATTTTTGACAGCAGAATATAAGTCTTGTTGTAAGAAGCGGAATATTTGAGGAGGCAGAAACAAGTGACGTGATCTCAAACCCTGCCCGTTTCCCTGTAGAAATAAAGTACAAGTATGACAGCAAAATAGCCATAAAACAGAACGTCGGAAGCACCTGGAAAATCTACCTCAAAGCAGAACAGTGCGCCTAGGGCTAAGAAGTAGAAGAGAAACAACAGTTCGAAGCATTTGAACAGTACTAGTAAAGGCCACAGAAGGAAGCGGCTACTCCAAATTCTTAAAAAACCTAAGTAATACTGTTCCAGTTGGTATAAAAAAAAAACGATTTCTGTGAAGCAGCGCTCAAGGTTCGGTTGGGAAATGGGCAACGTTTTAATATTAACAAAGAGACAACTAGAGCAATACAACTGAGAGCTTAATTCGTCTTGCAAATCTATTTCGAACCTTACCTTCGCTTATTTATTTATTATTTTCATCATTTATTTTCCTTTGTCCTGCAACATATTAGTTTACTTGCCAACATTTTGTAAACACAAAACACTTTTCGAAATTCCACAAACATCAATACATTTCTACTAGTATTATCCATTTCCGCTTGCTTGATTTATATATGTATGTATGTATGTACATATGTGTGTTGTACATATTTACAAACAAATAATAAAAAAGTAGAAAAAGTCGTAAAAATGTAATCTAATAACAAATTGACGCGATGACATGAAATAATTTTTATGGCCAATAAAGTCAAGTCCCATGGAAAATCAACTGTCGCCTGTTTTGTTGTTGTTAATGTGTGCATGACTATTTCTAGTTACACACATACATACATATGTATGTAGGTATGTTCATAAATATTTGAAAAGGAAAACATAAATATTGCATGTCCTAAAACAGTTTTGTGCACAGTTGAAAATAGCAACAACAAAACACACACCAAACATTTGTTGGTGATGAATGAAGTCAGTGCTCGGATAATTCGTGGTGACACAGTAACCGCTGTTACCAATTGCTAGTACATTTGTCAAATGCCAGACAGCTAACAGCAATAACAATAACAACTACTACAAGCAAGTGGAACTATACAACAACAAACAAACGTGAAATTATATAACAAACAATAATAGACAGACTTTTGACAAAAATATAGAAATAAAAAAAAACAATAATTAATAAAATAAAATAAAATGGTTATGAATTTTGATTTACGTGTTGGGAAAAATAAAAAAACATGCATGAAATGTAGGTTCGAATATTTAGGTATAAATTTAACACGAAAGCATCATTTAACATTTTTAAATTCACGGTATGTGTCCATGGTTGCTGGTGACATTGCTTAGTTTAAACTTGAGTTTGGCTTTTTTCGCTTATTGGCGCAACTTTGTTATGGTTTGTGAATGAAATAGTTGGCACAGGGTGACCTCACAAAACATAAAAAATCTCTTCATACCATCAACAACCTAATGTTTTTTCATAAGGGTACCCTGTTACATTTAATTTAAGGTGGCGCGAACTAACGTCAGTGACATTAAGACGCATGACCAAAAACGAATTAAAGTCAGTGCCGTTAATTCGTATAGTATTTTGACTTTAGTTCGCTTTGGACATGCGAATTAATGTCATTGAGTCATTTGGGTTTGAGATTCGACGAAGTAGCGCCGCAGGCGAAAATTTGACTTAGGTCAGATCCCCAATTCGGGGTGTGATCCATGGTATTTATGTGCAGAACTCCTTTCCGCATTGGCGGCCTTCGGCCGCGCCTCAAAAAATAACCCTGGGCTACGCCATTCCAACTCCGGGTGTGTGCCATAGCCGTGGCTACCGCCACGGTGATGTCCTTCCGCGTGCCACGTTTTCCACTTTTTCACTTTTTTGGCTCAGCCTAATGTGCCATTACAACAACCACATGAAAATGACAGAACATTTTTAACATTAACTGCAAATAACTTTTGAACGGTTGAAAGAAATCTCATTTCAGATTCTAAATCTAGACGTGGGTAATCGTTTACGTGGGGTACCGAGCGCTAATACACAACCAAAAATGTTGAGATATGTATCAGGAGACGCGCCTTGGTCCCAGGAGCATGAATATAAATCCGCTGAACCAATATTTTTATTAGTTTCCGAGATATTTGCAGTTAAAGTTCAGAATTTTCTGTCATTTTCATGTGGTTGTTGTAATCACATTACCCTGTGAGAAAAGAGTGGCACGCGGAAGGACATCACCGTGGCGGTAGCCACGGCTATGGCACACACCCGGAGTTGGAATGGCGTAGCCCAGGGTTATTTTTTGAAGCGCGGCCGAAGGCCGCCAATACGGAAAGGAGTTCTGCACATAAATACCATGGATCACACCCCGAATTGGGGATCTGACCTAAGTCAATCCCAGATTCATGATATAATGATCATAAGTCGAAGGTGATAACGAAAAATGAAAATTTGGAATATAAAAAAAATGTACTGACTTTAGTTCGCTTTCTTAATGCGAATTAATGTCAATGACGTTAGTTCGCTAAAAATATTGACCTTAGTTCGCTTTTGGCATGCGTCTTAATGTCACTGACATTAATTCGCTTTTGGGGTGCGAATTAACGTCACTGACGTTAATTCCGTTGACTTTAGTTCGCGCCACCTAATTTAAGCTTAACACCTTGTTAAATATGGCTAAAAACGACCAAAATTTTAAATGTTTAATCACTAAAAAATTGCTATTGAAATAAAAATAAATAAAGAAACAAAAGAATAAAAAAAAATTTGTTTCGAATGGAAACCCGAAACCCAGCGATAGCAAAATATAATTCATGACTGGGTTATTCTGCCGACCAAGTTACAGTAATAAGCTCCATACGCGTTTTTTTTCGAAACAAATTAAAATTAATTTTTATTTTGCTAAAATAAAATTTTTGATTTGAGTAACTGATATTCAATTGAATATTATAACCTTTAATTCTTTATGTGTCAAATGATAAGGAAGAAATTTCTCAATGATAAGTAATTTCGGAGCATATGTTGACATAACAGGGTGCCTCATATTTTTACATATTGACTTCTCAATGCATCGCAGGGTGAATGATATAACTTAATAAAATAAGAAAGCTTTAACCATCTAAAAAAACATGAATATAAAAGTCAATACCTCTGTGACAAAGAATTTAATATTATTTTTATGTTACTTCCAAAGTGCAGCTAGAAAAAAAACGCAGAAAATAGGTCGATATTTAAAAAAAAAAAAACATTTATTTTATGAATCTTCCTTTATTGTTTTGACAGTCTGTCAACCTCCCTTTCATCTTTTTCATGCATTGCGTTTTCAAACCTTTAAAACCCTGACCACGTACCGAAACTGAAGCTCAAACAAATCGTCTACATACCGTCAAATGCAAAAAATCCCTTTTAACTTACAAACGAATTGAAAAATTCTAAATAAATAGAATACTTGTATGTGTGTTGTTGTGTTTGTTTAATATGCGGGTATGTGCTTTCTATTTTGGGCTAAAAAGAAATTCCAACAAATAAAGGCTAACCGAAAACGTTGCTGTGATTGTAGGTTGTAGTGGCGACACGGTAAACCTGAAACGTGACGCATTTCAATCAACTTTGCCGGCAAAGGAAGGATGCTCTGGAATGCTATTGTCTGGTTGTATAGTAAGCATCATTTAATGGTTTTTCTTTAGTGCTGAAATTGGCAAGCTTTGGGGAGAAGGTTCATTTGAAATAAACACAGAATACAATTTTGTTCAACTTTTTCGAAAACCATTTTTTTTTTAACTTTAGCCATCACGGGATATGAAAGAATATAGAATGACCCTTGGCATATTCCCAAGAAATATTTCTTTGAAGATTTTTAGTCCAATTGGAAGCTCCATCATCAACATTCCCCACGAATTAAGATGTTTGAATTAAATCTGAAAATTACGTGATGATGTGATGTTATGATGTGAGGTGATGATGCGATATCTGAGGGAGTAGATAGCTGAAATGCTATAATATAGGACTATCAAAGACTGAAAGTGTGGGAAATAGCTGAGATCACAGAGATATCATGTATCCATCAGGCGACATCAATCGCAGACTTGTTAGAGGAAACTCGTCATGCGCACTGGTACTGAGTCCTTTTGGAAAATATTTATAAGCTCATTTCGATTAAGATGAAAATATGATTTGCCATATTCCACTGTTTGCACGTCACCTCATGATATCATATATCACACATCGCATCGTCATATCACATCGTCATAACAAATTGTTACATCGACATGACAAAATCTTATAAATTTAGTTAGAAACTGTTGTGTAAACATATTTTTAAGATTCAGGTAGGTAAAACAAAATCTGTTTCAGCTAAAAAATTGTTATATCAAATATCACACATCGCATCACTACATCACTTGGTTGCATTAAAACGTCACATGATTATACCATATTAACGGGCATATTTTGCAGATTTTGTTTAGTCAGATCGTTTACTGTTTCAAAGGCCAAAGAAGAGTTTGGATGGTACGAGATTCGACTCAAATTAAGAGCCTATCACTGAAAGATATTTCTATTTCGAGAGCATTGCAAATTCCTTTTATTTGGAAGGGATAAACAATTTTTAAGAAAGGTAGACTAAACGTGTGGAACTTGAAGAATTTATGAAAAATAAAAATGCGTGTGAGCTAAAAAAAAAATTATTATATAAAATCTCAAACATCGCATCCTTTTATCACATCATCACATTAAAGTGTCACATTGTCATATTATATTAACGAGCACATTTTCCAAATTGCAATGATACTTCTGTGGTTAACCTCTTTTGGCACATAAAAAGTTTAAAATATATTTAAGTACTCACCGCGCGTGCATCAGTTTTTGTGCCCCAAACGGCTAATCCCAAAAGAATGAGCGGCCAAAGCTGCAGCATTGTGAAGCTAGTTGGCGATCTTTTTTTTTATTATGTTAAAGTTGATAGCAGCAAATGCGCAAATTTTTATTTATATTCAAACCACAAAGTTACGTTTATATGATTTTACGAGCTTACAAGCGAGTAGCTCAATTTGAGTACACACAAAATAAATTATTTGGCACAGCTTCAAATATTGAAAATTTTTATTTTTTTTATAGTTGTTGCTAATGGTAATTAATCACTTTTTGTAATTGTTTTAATTTCTTATTTTGTTGCCATTATTACCGCTGTAAAAGAATAAAAAAGAGCAATAAAAACCAACAAAACAAATTACTAACACATTAACACAAACAAAGTATACAAAATTTTTATTTTAACAAGTCAAAACTCGCATTTGATTCATGCCCACAGAGCATACGACGCCCAGCAACGTGAACTTTTGTTGACACTTGGGCGCTTAATAAGTAAATAAGCACACACACACAAGCACACGCTAATACTAGTTAAATAGCCACAGGCCAACACTCGACAAGGCGTTAAAGCAGAAAGTCAACTGACACCACACGCTTCTCTGAATTGCCCTCGAGACTGCCAAATTTGCGCGCTTAGCAACACAAATGAGAAAGGCTGAGCGCACGGGTATGAGCCCCTCAACTAGTTTATTTTTAATTATTTGCTTTATTAAATTTATGGTTTTTCTATCTACTTTTTTCCACTTTCCCCTTTCAGTTTACTTTTCACATATAAAAATAAAATTCTCATCAGTATACAAGAAAAACTGTTCAAACCTCAAATGTAAACGCACGAATATTTTACTTTTCCGTAGTGAGTACCGCACGTTTTCACTGTCCGTTCGATTCTGACACAACAGACATTGGGACGCTACTTTAATATGAATTGTGCATATCCTCAAAGGCACGTATGCGGCGAATTCAGCATTCGTTTTAACGAAAGCTTTGTTTGGCAGCGAATTCGAAGCAAGTTCGTGTCGTCTGATGCTCTCGACTTCCACTTCATAGTTATTTGGCTCTCTCAAGGACATTTGCGGCTGTCAACTGTACAAATTATTTTACTTCAAATTTTACTTCACTTCTATTTCGCATTATTATTTTTTATAACCAGTTGTTTGGTATACAGATTAATTGAGAATTAGTTTCAGTAATCAAGTGATTAATGCATATTAATTAGTTTAGTAGTCAGTGAATAGTTATTAAATTTTTACTTTTTAAAATCGCACATGATTAATCATTTAATGTATAATATTAATCAACTAAAACTTGTTTAATCTATTAATCAATTAGTCGACTGATTTTAATAAATATAGTTCAGTAAAAAAACTGAAAAAGTTATTTAGACTACAAATTAAGTTTTTTGAGTAGAAAGTAATTAGTCGGCATGTGATTAATCAAAAAAAATTTATTCAAAAGATTTGATTAATCAAAAACTGATGAACTAAAATTAATTAATCAAATTAAAGAAACATTTTTAAAGCGACCACAAAAAAATTTTAAGCGGAAAAACATTAAACTAGTTATTAAATTTTCTTCCAAAAACTAATCAATTATATCTTTAATAACTATCACAGAAATCAAGAAAATTTAATAAGATCTACTTGGTTTTGATTTATCCAATTCAATGCGGCGCTTAAAAAACCTGTAAAAAATAATCACTATATTTTTCTCTTCTTAATAAATTTAAAATATTATATAGCTTTTTTTTAATTAACTTAATTAAGTAATAGGAAAGTAATTATTAAAATTTGGAAAAATTGTAACTAATCATTAAAAGACTTCTCGAGAAAATAATTTATTTAACTTATAATAATTACCAAGAAAACTTAGCAGCCATCAATAAAATTAATTGGTTTTTATTTGTTTTGGCTAAGATTAATGAAAAAAAAAAAAAATAGATTAACTAGTTTTTGATTTTTTAACACATTAAAAAAATAATTTTCTTAACTACTTTAGTTGATTCTAAAATAAAATTATAAAGTGGAAAAATGGTAATAAAATTAATTAAAATAATCAATTAAATTTTAAATAATTACGATTACGAATAACAAATAAACAGAATTATTTTATGGATTTCTAGAATCCTTTAAATTGACTGCAATTAATATTATTAAACAATGATTCTCAGCATAAATTTGATTGCAATCAATTATTATTGCATATAGAACCTGGTAGATGCTCTGCAAATATCATGACGTTCCGATCTCGTTAACCCTTATCCACTCTTTGGGCCTCAAAGGTGTGAAATATACCTTGAAGCCCCGCGCAACGCCGCCGTGCAAAATTTTAACAATTTTACAGCATCTGGGTATATATCACTTCGTTTTATCGGAATGAACTCTTGACAATTGCGCTTCTCCTAATTTTTCTTACACCCCCACTTTTTTTGTTTTGCGCTTTTTTGTTTTCTTTTATGTTTAAATTTTTCTCATGTTGCACATTTTTGTTTTTGTGCTGCTTTTCATTTACGACGACAAATTTGTGTCTGCTTTTTTGCAAATTCCAAATTCCCATTTCAAAACGTTTTTGTGCTTCTCTTCTGTGTTGTTTTTCGCTATGCCATTTTGTTGTTGTAATCCTTTTTATACCCAGCGTACTAGTACTAGTACAAGGGTATATTAATTTTGTCCACATAACGGTACTATGTAACGGAGCAAAATAATCGAGTTAGATATGGGGTTCCACATATGAAAGTTCTTAGGTTGAAAAGAGGAATTGATTAAGCCATGTCCGTCCGTCCGTCTGTCTGTCTGTCCGTCCGTGTACACGATAACTTGAGTAAAAATTGAGATATTTGCATGAAATTTTGCACACAGGTTACTTTCTGGCCAAGGTAGGTTGCTATTGAAAATGGGCGAAATCGGATGATAACCACGCCCCCTTTTTCGATATCGAAAATTTCGAAAAACGTATAAAAAGGTTTAATTCCATATCAGAAGCAGCTACAATGATAAAATTTGCAATATATATTGATTTATATGTTCTAAGGCGGATTTTATCAAATTTTTTTAAAAGGGGCGTGGCACCGCCCACATATATTTGAAGAAATTTTAAAATTTTGACTCTTAATAACTTGAGAACAGTTTATGCTAGTATAACGAAATTTTGTAGAGGGCATTCTATTGTTGTGTTAAATTCAGATATAGAAAATAAACGAAATCGCTTGGCGACCACGCCTACTTTTTTATAAAAGTTATATTGAAAGGAGGTGGAAATATTGAAAAGTCCATATCTAATTAACTGATGCCGCTATAATAATATAATTTGGTACATACATCAATTTTCACATTTTTTACATTATTTTTGCAAAATTTTGGAAAGTGGGCGTGGCACCGCCCACTTATGAGTCAGGCAATTTTCAAATTCGACTGCTAATAACTTCAGAACGGTGTGAGATAGGTTTACGAAACTAGGTACCAGGCATGTTATGTTTATGTAGAGTACTACCACAGAAAATAAGAAAAATCGGTGAACGACCACGCCCCTTTTTGGACTAAAGTTCTCTAAACGAGAGTTAGGAAACCGCAATATGCAATATCTGTTTAACTGATAAAGATATAATGCTAAAATTTAGTACACTCATTCACCTGATGATGTTATTAGTGATGTTTAAAGGTTTTTTGGTAATATTTTGGAAAATGGGCGTGGCACCGCCCACAAGTGAAAAAACAAAATATCAACATTTCACTATTAACAAGCCACTGTGAAAGTATCATAACTATCTGCAATGAAAACTGATCTTCAAATAGGGACAAACAACATAATAAAATCCGTGGGCGTGCCACCACCCACTTTTTTAAAATTAGGTAAATATTGATTAATGGACACATATATCCGTATATCAAAAAATTTCACAAAATACGTTAAAAGTTATGGGCATGGCACGCCTTCTTTTCCAAAGTTATATATAGGACATGGTATAACCCTTGTAAAGATCGATTCAGTACTTTTGGCTCATGTAAGCGGTTAAAGCTTTATAAGCAAGGAGCGTGGCCGCGCCCACCAAATTCGCTATTGTTTGGGCTCGGCATAGATTGGTTTTTAAAATGGGCTAAATCGGATGAAAACTACGCCCCCTTTTTCTGAAAACTAACGCTGGGTATTTAATGTTCGGTTCACCCGAACTTAGACTTCCTTACTTGTTTTTGTATATTTCTGAGCAACCAAACAGTTGCACAATATTTCTCTTTTTATTTGCAATTTTCCGCACGCTTTTTACTGCATTCCAAAAACATGTGTGACTCTGTGGGTGTATGAGTGTGTGTGTGTGTTTGGAAATTTATAACTGTTACATTGTCCATCTCACTCCCTAACCTTCAAATGCATATGTTTCTTTGCATTTCTTTTAAATGTTCTTTCTAGATATAATTTGGATTCTCGTTTCATACGCATGCATTTGCTTCATTGCCATTCATTTCAATTTCATTCAACTCAACATTCAACACTTTTTGCTCTTTTAAGACGAAATATTCTGTCAACAACAATTATATTATCCTCAAGCAGAGCTGAGATATGACAAACGTCAATTACTCTGGGCCAAAAAAAAATTAAACTTTTTGAAGAAAAATTATTGTTTTTGGAATATTAAAATTTTTGTTTTAAAGAATTACAATTTGTTTTTCTGAAAAATTAGAATATTTTTTTTTGGAAAATTTAAGTTTCTATTTTTGGAAAATTTAAGTTTCTATTTTTGGAAAATTTTAAATTTTGTTTTGAGAAATTAGAATTTTTTTTGGAAAATTAAAATTTTTTGTGTTTTGGAATTAAAAATTTTTGTTTCATTTTTATTAAATTATGTTAAATTTTTTCTATGAAAAACTTCTAAATGAAAATTTTTTTCAGTTGCAAATTTTCAGGGTTGCCATCTAATTTAGTTTATTATAGATAGTATATACATATATACATATGTGTATTAATGTAGGTAGTTTCACCTAGACATTTTTTGTTGGTATATAATTTAAGATACACTCTGTTTTAATATACATACAAATTTCAAGTAATTTTAGTTTAATAAACTTTTCAAAATTTCAATTAGTTGGCAACCTTGTATAAATTTGATAGTGCCGCCACTTAAAAAGGAGAGCTTTATATGTAGCATTTTAATCAAATTCAAAACTTCACCCAAACATTTCTAATCGTTTTTGATATAAAATCGTATAAGAAAAATATAAATATAATGGAATTAGGTGGCAATCCTAATTTTGTTCAAATACAATATAAAAAACCTTTTGTTTAATAACCATATTGGCATATCTCACCTTATGACAAAAAAAAAAAAAAAAAAAAATTGGTGGCAACCCTATATAAAATTTTTAGTCAATTGACAGAAAATCTTGATATGTTGCTTTTTACTTGTATTGAAAGGTTCATACAAATACTGCTAGTCGTTTTCGAGATAAAAGTGGATGCTGCAAAATATAAATATAATGCGATTAGGTGGCAACCCTAAAGGAAATAAAATTTTTTCAAATACGATGTAAAACTAATTTTATCCTTATTTGCAAACCAAAATATTTTTCATTCCAAAAAAAATATCAGGAAAGTGGCAACTCCATCAAAGGAAACTGAAAACAAGCAATCAATTGTTTCAAGAAAAAACAACCTTCGGTAAACTATAAACACATTGACATGCGTCGGATATTAAAATCAGCGAACTTTATGTTGCGTATACGCAATGGACCACCAACGTTTGTATAGATTAATACTAGAAGCGACTTAGTTGTACTTTAGTTAATGTTAGTTAATTGAGCAAGCTTTATATCAAAAGTAAAAAAACAGAATGTTACAAAAAAGACCTGCAACAAAAATAAAGCTTAGCAAGTAATAAATTAAAATACTAAAACCATTTCTCTAGCCCCGCATATAGAAAAAATGCTTAAGTAAAAGACGATATAGGTTGTCGAAAATAATTATATGTATTTTGGGAAAAGTTTCGTATTTTTATAAAACTAACTTCTACGAAAGAAAATTTTTTTTTTTTCAAAAATGATGCAGCCTCTTAGTTAAAAATATTTTCTGTTCTTTGAAGTTTAATTTTTCAAATTTTGAAAACTACTGAAGTATATCCGCAAAGGTATATAAAAAAAAAAAATTTAATATCTAATTTTGGAAAATTTTGATTTACTTTTTTCAAAATTGATAAAATTAAAATTTCGTTTAAATTTTTTACTACAATTTTTTTTGTATGTATGTAAACATGTTCTTAAATTTTCAGAGTAGCTTCTTTTGGTTTTTCAAAAACATGAGTTTTAAACTATTTTCAAAAAAGTCGGGTTCAGTTAGTTAAAAAATCGAAAAAAGTAAAGTCCTCAATTAAATTTTGGATACATTTTTTTTATTGCACCTCTAAAACGTGTATCTAAGGACATCCAGAAGTTATAAAGAATGATTTTTTTTTTTTCAAAAATGTGATATTTTAAATTTTTTTTCCAAAACAGAAAGAAAAATTAAAAAAAAAAGTTTTTTGGAAAATTTATGTTTGAAAATAAAAAACCAACAAATTTCAGAGTATATTAAAGTATGTCAAAAGGTATAATATAAAAAAATTTGTGTCCAAATTTCCATTTTAATTTAGTTTTTTCGATTGTAGAAAACCAAAAATTTCTTAAATTTCAAAAACTTTTTTTTTTTTAATTTTTCTAAAATTAAAAATTACAAATTTTTTTTTAACTTTTTTTTATTCTTTGAGAGGAGATACCTTTGAAAGTGCTAAAGGATTTTTTAATTGTTGCATTTTTTGAAATATTTAAAAAAATATACTTTGCGGAACAGGAAAAAATGTTGACTCTGCCGGAACTATGAAAAAACTTTTTTTATTTAATCAACATTTAGATTTCTCTCGTTTCAGCGTTGCCATTCAATTTGGTACACTTTCCACTGATTTGTTTGGCCACTTAACTTGCTGCTTTCCTCTGTGGAGCTTATGTACTCTGATGTTAGATCTCTCGTTTTCTATTTTCTCTTCTTTTATCTCATTTAAAGTAGTTTTATTTATATATTTCTCTTTAGTTTGCCAACAAAAAAAAAAAAAAAAACAACACCGAAAGAGAAAGAAATTGGTTGAAAACAACAACACGAAAAACAAAAAAGCAGCCAGAAAAATTAAACACTGAAAGAGCAAAAAACTTGCCTAGTAAATGTATACAAAACAACAACAAATATCGCGGGAAGCTTTGAAAATTATTACTCATCGACAGCTTTATAGCGGACATCAACTAAGGCGCACAGAAGAGCCATGCATTAAAAGTGAAGCGGATGAACACAAAAACTATATGAAAGGAAGCATGAAGAGCGAAGACAAAAAACAGTAAGGTGCCTCTCATAAATATAGCGCCAGTAAATATTTGCAGGTTTTGAAAATGTATTTTAGAATTTCTGTTCTGTTCTGTGCAAGTTTCATCTTGGAACCACAATGAAGATCAATAGATTAGGAGAAGCCAAAGAGATCAGAAAGGCAGTGGAAGGAGGGGTGGAAGAAAGAAGTGAAGAAGCGTATTTAGAGATCGAAGAAATTATATTGAAATGAAAGTGAAAAAAACATTAACCCGAAAGAGTGTAGAAAATGATGGCGAAAAAGTCTCGGAAACAATTCTGAAATTATAGTGAGATGGTGCTGCAAGAATATTAAAATTATCCCGAACATTTTTTGAAATGTTAAAGACAATAATCCTAGAAGTGACACAGTCCCGAATTATCCTGGCACGATCTTAATAAAATAACGAAAATGGTCCTGCAAAATTTGTGCAATTAATCCCGAAATCCAGAAATCCATCTTGAAAACCAGCGAAACAGTCTCGTTGACAGCTTTGAAATAGTCTACAAATGATACTACAACAGTCCCGATCTGATCCCGAAAAAATCCATCAATGATCCGAAAATAATTACCACTTGATCTTGAAAATACCCACAGTAGTCCCGAAATATGTAACTCCAAAAGAGTTACAAAATGATCTTGAGACTATCCCGAAAAAGTACATAAATTGTCCCGAAGTTATCCCAAGAAGTCCCTAAATGGTCCGAAAATAATCAACAATTGATTTTTAAAAATTCCCGAAAAGTCCCAAAATGATTCTAAAATTATCCCGAAAAAGTAGAGAAATTGTCCCGAAATTATCCCAAAAAATCCCGAAAACTGTGCAGAAGTGATCTAGAAAAAGTCTAGGAATGCTCTTGAAAAAGATTTAAAATATAATATATAATAAAAAAGTCGCAAAAATTATCCCGAAATGGTCGCAACGCTGCCTAGTTCGACTGCAATACAATGCTCTGCGACAATTTTTGATTTCCGTTGCATCAATGTGTCGATGTATTGAAAAAACTTTAAATTCGGTCTCAGTGAAAACTTAGCACGAAAAACGTTCGGAAACATTTCTACTAGATAAGTTCAAACTCTTCCAATTGAAGGAACTAAGAAACCCATGTATGGACATTTCAATGATTTTGAACGAGTGTGAATGTTACAGCAAAAGTGAGGGGATGCTATAATTATGACAACCTTTATAGCACACTTAGAGTGCACAAAACCCATCCAATGGCCGAATTCTCAAACCCCAATCCTTCCACTGCAATGGTTGCCACGTCTCTTCAACCTCCACTGCGTTCTTGTTCTTACCAAATTTCTTTTTATTACCCAACCACAACTCTTAATCGTTTTTGCTTTTGTCTCTGTATTGCCACTACTTTTACAATTTCACACAAACAAAGCAATCCTGTAAGAGTTGTGCGCCTTCGAGCAGCAAAGAAACCGGAAATTTAAAAACTTGATACACTCCCACTTCCCTTTTATTTGAACTTGTGTACGGTATTAAAAGTTCAATTACTTAACAAAAAAAAAAAAAAAAAAAAAAAAAACAAGAACAAAATGTACCACCAAAGAAAATGAAGAAATTCAAAAAACCGACTTTATTGGTTCTGTAAGAGTAAACTGTAATCATGGCAGATATGTGTGGGTGCGGGTTTAGTTGTGTGAGTGTATGTGCGCGTGTGTGTGTGTGGCAGTACAAAATTTGTTTCAAGTTCAATGCGGGTTGACCGTTTATGTGGTCAACTTTTATGTTTTTGAGCTCAAAAAGATCATGACATTTAATTTGGTTCAAGCAAACAATCAACCAAAAAGTTTTCCACAATGTTGTGTAAGAGTTAAAAGGGTTTATTTTTTATTGGAAGTTTGGGTTTTATATGTGTGCGTTAAAGTTAAACTCTAAAAGTTGGTCAATTAACGAGAGAAAAACTTTAAACAAACCGAAGCTAGTGAAGGAACGGTAAGCGAGAGCCGAAACCTTTCCAAGAGAGAAACCGAAGCCAAAACCTTTCCAAGAGAAAAAGCAAAGCCAAAACCTTTCCAAGAGAGAAAGCAAAGCCGAAACAAAATTTCAAGTATAGACGGAACCGCCAATGGATCTCAAGTATCTATAGCTTGTACTGAAAACAGGAATCAAGAGAAACCTCAGCTTGTAAGCGACTCTATGGCAGAAACTAGAACCTAATACCTCACTAGAAGCTATACTTGGACCCGAAATCGGAGGCAAAACCCTAAAAAAACCAATGAGGGTTTCGAAATCGGCAAAGAGAGCAGAGACTGCAAATCCCATAGGCAATCTGAAGTACCCTCGCTGAAGCTGACCGGAGCCGAAACGATGACTTGCATGTGGATTGTCTCGGCAGAGCACGAACCATATTCTCAGCTTGAAGAAGAACTCGCTCTCGACGCTAGTCAAAAACAAATGACTAGGCATGGAAAGCAACGGTTATAACTACAAGCAATTTCATTTTGCGCTTCTTAAACTTTTTGGTACTCTTCAAATAACAGCGAGCTTTGCTAGAGCTTCGAAAGAGACACCATTTCTCTAACACATCACTTACTTCTCCATTACTCCAGCTTCGTCTACGAGCTTACCATATTCATTGTCAATACAGCTGATCTTCCAAACTTTAACATCACATGATTTCCTTTCCGAACTACTTTTTAATTTTCATCTTCAGGGATTGATAGTTTTTGAGCTTCCTTTTTTTCTTTATTTACGTAAACACATTTGCTGTTTAATATGAAAAGTTTTCAAATTAACTGAAACATCGAAAGATGTGAGGCAGCAAGGAAGTAAGTTAGAGCGCAAGAAGAAGGATACATTGAATGAAATACCAACAGAGTGAAATTAGATTTCGGGTGCCAATCAGAGCGCGATGTTTGAAACGAAGTGGTTTACAAGAAATATCAGGCGAATAACCAGCAGCGTAGTGGCGAGTTACGCTAGCAACAACCCAAACCAAACCAATGACATTGCGACACTAACAGTAGCAACGAGCTGATGGTAAACTCTTCGAATGAGTTGCTGAAATGAGAACAAATCAGAAACCGGCTTGGTTAGGAAGTTCTCCTTTCTGTGGAGCACAATCAGCTGTGGATAGCTGTGGATAGAAAGAGGTTATGGCTGACGCGGTCATCCCACAAAGTCGTCATTGCGAAAGGAACCTTGAAAATGCAGACACCTTTAAAAACGAGTAGTCCAAGAGCCATCGATTGGGACATGATTCCCCGCAGTAGGTCGAAACTTGTTTTCGAAATTGCTTGCGGTACAATTTCAGGATTTTTTCCGGATTATTTCATAATTTTAGGTTGTGCCGAAAGTTCAGCAAATAATCACGATTTCAATCAATTAATGATGTCCCAAAAAGAATACCGAAATTATCCCAAAATGTTGCTAGTAAAATCTGTAAAATGTCTCAAAATGATTTCGAAAACAGTTCCAAAAGTATCCAGAATTGTTCCCCAAAGTCCCCAACTAAAAGTTATCTACAACAGATCTCCAATGTACCAGAGTAAGACCAGTATCCTTTTTTATCAGTCTTACCCATAGTTGGGGAACTTCGATTAGAATTAGAAATCATTACGATTAGAAGAATAAAGTAATCTAATCTTTAGATTTTTTTGACGCTTTAATATTTTAGATTACTAATTGATTTGATTAGAACTAGTCAAAAATCTATTGGCGATTAGCATATCTAATCAAAACTAATAAAAAAAAGCGATTAGATTTCTAGCTTAGTTTTGATTAACTTTCATTAGATATGTATGTATGCTAACAGTCACTAATCGCGATTAAATTTTTGATTAGTTCTAATTTAATCAATAAGTAATCGATTAATATGACCAACTAATCCTAATTAATCAATTATTCTGCAAAGTAAAAGTTTCTAATCCGATTACTAATCATTATTAGCGGCAGCATCCCAGTTTTAAGAGGTTACTCCACTTGTCCTGGCCCATAGTAATTGATTTTAAGGTGTGGTGAGTTTCTTGTACTGTCACCGTGAGTGCTGTTGGAGTACTTTTTCTTTGACGCCGTCGGAGTTTCTGGTGTTCGATTTGATTTGCCGCTTATGACAGGTTGCTGTATTGCAAAATACATGGTGTCCAATTTTTATTTATTATTTTTTTTTTTTTGGAATTACAACAATATTTGAGTCATAACTTTATTTATAAATCTCAAATTTGTTACGCTCCCTGAACCAAACTAACCATTTGGGTTGAATGAGATCGGACAGTCAACGCGCTTTGAATGTCTAAATGCTTTTAGAATGAAACGTGCTGCCTGCAAAACAATGTTAAATGGATGCCAGACTGTGGCTGGCTGACTGACTATTCGTTTACTTAAGAGAGATGCTAAAAAACAACGAAAGATGTGTGTCACTAAGAGATGTTTGCTTGATACGTTTGGCATGCTTGGCTTGTCATCAAGCTTTAAAGTATTGAAAAGTAGCCAACTTGTTTTGAAGTTTGCAAGAAGAGCGAGTAGGGGACGTTGGTTTTGAAAAAGCACAAACTCATCGTCGACAATGTGTGGGGAACAAAAGTTCGTCAACACTCGTTTGTGTTCATCATCAACAACAACGTGACATGACGCAGCAAAAGTTTCAGAGGCTGGCAGTTGGCTGAAAGTTGAATGTGTGCGTTAGCTACTTCAAATAACAACTACAATACGTGAAGCCTTTGCTTTTGTTAACCAACGCACAAGTGAAGTCGGGGAGTAAAGTGCTGCCTGCAACAACAAACAACGCATTAGTGTCGGTAGCATTAGTGGCATCAGAGTGCAAGTCACGTGACTCGTTACGGCGCATCAAAATTCTGCCAACGCAATGCTACCTTAATGCGTATTACATACTTACTTTCAACTAAAAACTTACACACTTACCACTACATACATACATATGTATATAGTTAAACTTTCGCTGAAAAAATGTGATGAGTCTTAGATGAGTCAAGAATGAGTTGCAAAACAGCATGCTTGTTCTATCTACTTAGACTCAAACTAGTAAGATGAGATAGATCTCTCTTCTCTTCCTCTTACCCCATAAAACAAGCTGTTCTACTCCTCTAAGTATGCTACACAAATTAAAATGGACTAGCTCATAAGGGACTAGTTGGAATCAATTAAGGGCCTAGTTGATCAATCGTGAACCACAGCCTTTAGAGATTAGTCACATGATTTTTTCCAGTTTAAATATGTATGTTTACTATAATATTATTTACAGCTCTGCTAGCGTGGAACTTAGCAACCACACCTTTTATACCGAGGTTGATAATTAAGAATCGAAATCCGTAGCAGAAAGTTTCTTATGAAATGCAGCGTTGGGTTAACAAAAAACTTAGTTTCTGTTCAATGCTCAAATGGAGGATGTTTTATTGCGTATTGGTGGATTAAATGAAAATAAATTGATGCCACAGTTAACCTATAGATACTAGGGCACTGGACACCACTGCGTGTGGTAGTAGAGCAGGGTTTATTAATAAATTTTGAGTAATGAGTGACCGGTTATTTTTAATTCAAAAAAATCTAAGTGATGAATAACATGATATCATGATCCCAAAATTGTTCTAAAATGATCCCAAAAATATCCCAAAAATGTCCCAAAATTATCCCAAAAATGTCCCAAAATGATCCCAAAAATGTACCAAAATGATCCCAAAAATATCCCAAAATGATCCCAAAAATATCCCAAATTATCCCAAAAATTTCCTAAAATGATCCCAAAAATTTCCTAAAATGATTTGAAAAATGTCCCAAAATACACACGAGCTACATAATTCGCACCTGGGTATAATTTTCCGGGATCTCGAGGTTCTTATTTTTTATTTTTAAATAACAGAATAAAAAAATAACACGTTATTCATGACTTTGATTTTTTTGAATAATGAAGAAAAATTTATTTTTTATTTTTTCCTCAATCAAATTTTCTAATAATTGCCCATCCCTGAAGTTGAGGAAGAAGAAGAGCAACACTACTGTAGAAGGAATAAGTGAGTAACGAGGTTGCCATCTCCAATATACTAAGTGACCTTTTCCGCTCTGGTACTAACAGCTTCTGTCGTCAGCTATAGAGCGGCTTGATATTGTTTGTATACCTATCAAATCGGTTTAATTGTTGTTGAGAGTTTATCAGCGAACTTTTGGAAAAAACGGCCATATAATATTCGGGGTTCTTGAAATGAGTTCTTACATGTGTATCGTGGAGACTTCAGGATTCCTACAGCTCGACCATCTGGCCGATTGCTTCTTTTGTCACCCTTAACCTATATCTTTACCCGAAGCAAGGACATCCAAGCTGTGCTTATTCTTAAATTAAGTCTGCCATACCTGCTACGAAAACAAGAAGCTCTAATTTAATTTGAGGCCTGTAATGTTATCATCTTGTCAGTAGGGATAAAGATATTTCTGGGTTTGGTCTGGGTTACAAGTTAGCCAGAGTGATTCGCCTCGGTCTCGAAATTTCTTTTTCTTCTTCTTCGAAAAGTAGTACTGGTGCCTATATGAAAGCTTTCACCAAATGAGATCTGACAATGTGAGACTTTCGCTGCACTTTTAAGCCGAAGATATCGTTGCAATGTCTCAGCAGATATTTTCTTATGTTCAGTTTAGATCGCTCTGCTGTATTCATTTGGCTTCGATGTAATTTGCCTCCTTGTGCAAAGTACTCCGGTCGTGATTAAAAGTATGCAACTTAAGCTTTGTCCTTACTTCTGGAATTTCATAGACTTTTAGTCCATTACTTCCATTAACGTAAGTGGTCAGTTTATGCTTGCCCTTTTTGCTCGCAACTCATATACTTTCCAAGTATGATGTTATTTCTCAGTTGAACCAAATTGCGCCGACTTCATACACCAACACTAAACGCATTTAACAGTTACGTTGACTTCCTTAATGTCCTGCAATCAAATTACTCTGCTGGATGTTGGTTGCTGTGCTCTCGTTATGTCTGTTTGACTGTCTTTCTGCCTTTCAGCACGTTGCATTATCAATGGATTTAAAGCAAGTTGTCAACTTGCCTCTGTATCCTGCCACGTTGAGTGATGCTCATTATTTTGCCATTGCAACAACAACAAGAATGCCAGCAATATTTAACCTCAGCCCATACTGTAATGCAACCTCTCACATATGTCCATATGTATGTAACTACTTGACAAAACTTCTTAATATTTTATTTGTCTTTATTTCATTACTTAGTTGTGTGCGTGGACGCGCATTTTTTAAGTTTGTCACTCTTGTTTTGTATGTGGTATCCTTTGCTTTTCTTAACTCACAAATAGTTCTGTTGTTCACTTCCACAACGGAAACTTGTCCTTGTAACATTTTGTTATTTACTTGACTTACGTTTACAATAAAAAAATGGTGGAAAAATGCACAGCACGTTCGCAACGTGATCGGCAACTTAAATCAGCGTTGCCGTACTGTGTCAACGAACAACGGCAACATCAACGAGAAATGAGTCGCATTGAGAGGATTGGCATTGTTCGTGATGGGCTTCGCACCAACTGCCGACTTTAATTATCGTCGCTTTTCAATTTCATCAGCGCAACATCAACGGCATTGCTAACAAGTTGCATCCAACAATAATAAAAATACATATAAAAACTTTTATTACACAGAAACAACAACAAGTAAGGTGGGTTAGGTGATGGTGTAAAGGAAATTTGTATACTCAGCTGCGAGGGCTAGCAAGAACTGAGTTCATCTTTACTAAAATAAAATAAAATAAAATAAAAAAAATAAAAATAAAATAAAATAAAATAAAATAAAATAAAAACAAAATAAAATAAAATAAAATAAAATAAAATAAAATAAAATAAAATAAAATAAAATAAAATAAAATAAAATAAAATAAAATAAAATAAAATAAAATAAAATAAAATAAAATAAAATAAAATAAAAGAAAATAAAATAAAATAAAATAAAATAAAATAAAATAAAAGAAAATAAAATAAAATAAAATAAAATAAAATAAAATAAAATAAAATAAAATAAAATAAAATAAAATAAAATAAAATAAAATAAAATAAAATAAAATAAAATAAAATAAAATAAAATAAAATAAAATAAAATAAAATAAAATAAAATGAAATGAAATGAAATGAAATGAAATGAAATGAAATGAAATGAAATGAAATGAAATAAAATAAAATAAAATAAATCAGAAAAAGAAAAAATAAAGGAAATAATGAGTATAAAATTATTTGGTGGGCGATCTATGTGGCTGTTATCGGCATCCACAGGCGGTTATCCCAAGTTTTGTTTCTGCGCGACTCATTAACCAGAAGTTGTTATTAATTAGCGTCCAATTAAGTACGCCTGCGCCTACGTGAGCTTATTGAACATCAAGTAACGTGTTGATACCTGATTGGCAGACGTTGTTGAAGCCTTTCAATTTGATTATGATTGTTATTGTTGCTGGGAATTTAAGTGGAAAAATGTAGTACTTGAAGTGGGCATGGAGGCAGATTTATAATACAATTTGACTAGAACGAAAGGTAGGTGATGGGAGGTTGAATTCAATTTCTATTTCTATTCTATCCAATTTTCTTTACAAGAACTACCTTTTTTTAAATTCAACTAAATGAATGAAAATACTTAATTGCTGGTTGAGTAAAGTATTCCAACGCTAATTTGTTTTAATATTTAATGCTGCATATTTCACTAATCGAGGTCAATGAGCTTTTTTAGGGAACGTGGAAACGTGAACCACCAACTACTCCCAATGGAGAGTTGGAGAATCGCTAACTAACTGAATTGAATTGCAAAAGATTAAAGTTGCGGGTGTGAAAACACAGCAGGAAATCGGGCTACATATTTTGTTTATTTTGTTTTATTTTATTTTATTTTATTTTATTTTATTTTATTTTATTTTATTTTATTTTATTTTATTTTATTTTATTTTATTTTATTTTATTTTGTTTTATTTTATTTTATTTTATTTTATTTTATTTTATTTTATTTTATTTTATTTTATTTTATTTTATTTTATTTTATTTTATTTTATTTTATCTTATTTTATTTTATTTTATTTTATTTTATTTTATTTTATTTTATTTTATTTTATTTTATTTTATTTTATTTTATTTTATTTTATCGAACGATTTCCGAAAATTTGTTCACATAGGTACAGCATGAGACTAGTCGTTCTAGTATTGCACTATCATAATCTCTAGTATAACACTTTTCCATAAAAAAATTTACTATTGCTACTAAAAATAAAATAAAATATCTAGAGACCAGCAAATAACCCATGTTCACCGCGATTTTTAACGGTCAGTGCAAATGCAAGGCGACGCAATTCCATTTTACCATAAAGTTTTTAATCTGCAAAGCAAAACTTGTATTCGAGCAGTATAAATATGTTTGTGCTTTCATAGTTGCATGTACACACACACACACACTAACTTTTACGAACTATAGCAAATTATAATTTTTAATGCGAAATGTGCAAAAACTCTGTGATTTTTTTTTTAATTTTTGTTAAAACTGAAGTTAGTTTCGCAGAGAAATATTTCCCTGGTTGTGGCAGCGACACAATTTTTTAGATTTATTTTTTATTCATTCATGCCGTTTTCCATTTTTCCATAAACGAAGTTCCCTGTAGAGAAAATCTTTTGTTGTTGAGCGAGTAGAAAAATTTCAGTTGAATGGTCTTGCGCTATCATTAGTATTTACGGATCGTTTGTGGCTTATTTTGCGACTTTTTGCGACCATTTCAGTTATTTGAATAATTTTTGCCTAAAATGTTGCCTCAATAATTGATGCCGAGATGACCTAAAAACGAGAGCGAGAATGTCCCGAAACTTTCACAAGGTCCAGAAATGATCCCAAAATGATACAGAAAAGTCTCTAAAATCATCCCGAAATTCCTGAAATTGCGTCGAGTCGATATTAAAAAAGGTCCCAAAAAGAAGACCGGTAGGGCAAGAAAACAGTGCCGAAATGGTTCTAAAATGATCCCCCAATAGCTGGAAAAGGTCATGAATATTATCACCAGTAAATCCCGAAAACAATTCCGATAACATTCTGAAAAATCCCAGAAAACAACCCCGAAACGTTCCTTAAATGTCCCAAAATTATCCCATAAAAGTATTCAAAAATAATCCGAACCCTACTACAATGAAATATTTAAAAAATTCTATACAAAATTTTTTTATTTTCGCTGCATCAAAAAAAGTTCGACCTACTCATAAAAACTGCCATGTTTTACTCTCCACCAAACTAGCAAACGGAGCAATTAGTAGATGAAAAACTCAGTCCAAAAGCGTCTCACAAAACACAGAGCTGATAATGTCTGTACTGATCAATATTCTATTCAGCGAGATGTAGTCAAGACGTGAGGCCACATTCCTCACTCCCTACAGGGTACTGTTTTTGTAACGACATGTGGCTGCGGTTTGTTGTAAACCCAAGTTGTGCCGCACAAACTTTTATAACCAGCCAACAAACAGACAACAAACTGCGGGTGTTCGAGCCAGTTCATGCGAGCAGATGTAGCTGGGGAAGAGGAGGACAACACGAAGTTGCGGTTTTGCAGTCACTAATTATTGTTATTATGCTTTTTCTACAAATGTAATTACAAAAAAAAAAAAGAAAAACAGATTTCCTTCGCATGCAGATGAAAGAAAATGGGGAAGAACGAATGAAGATGCAACGTGAAATGAAATATTTATAACGGCATAGCAAATGTTTTCTCAACGGATGTTGCTGATACACTTTTCATTTGAGTTTGCCATTCTCGCTGCTGTTGGCCTTGGTACGAGTATTTTGCCGGATGGAATTTTATTTGTCCCTGGTTGCAAACGGGCACATTTTTCTCTGTTTTTTTTTTTTGCTTTTTTGTTTTACTGTGGATTTGTTTGTGTCTTAATTTTTTAAATTTATTTTTACTTAACACTCTTTTGCTTTGGTAGTGTGGTAGGGTTGTATGCTGCCTATTTTAATGCGGTTTACAATAGAGAATGTACATTAAGAGAGAGAGAGAGAGAGACAGAGATAGAGAAGTTACATCTATACGTATTTATGTGGCATTGAAGCACTCGTATAGACGACCAAATTCATTTTAGAGTAGTCAATGATTCATCGATTTTGACTGTAATCGATTTTTTTTGCTATCGATTTTTTTGCATCGATGTTTTGTTGAAAAAAAATTTATATCAGCACACAAGAAATCGAAAAAGAAGCTTCTCAGAGATACATGTTTTATTTTTGTAATTAAACCTGACTTGAACCTAGTGATGTGTTTTTGTATTTTCGGTGTGGGATGGAATTTTTTTTAAAATTTTTTATTGTTATTGTTTTGTTTTATTTTTGAGAGTTTCGAAAGTTTCTCGAATCAGAATTAATTAATTATATATACATACATATTCATATATTTGGTTTTTTTAAATTTTTTCAGCTTTAATGATTTTCGTTTACTTTAATTTATCCTAAAGTGTTTTTACTAAAATATCGGGTATGCGATATTCGTATAAAAAATCGAACAATGAACAAAATTCGATTAATTTATTAAAAAATCGATCTTCCACTAATCGATTTAACGTGAAACCCAAAAAGTCGATGATTGTATAATCGATATTTCCAACCCAAGATTACATTCCCAGTTCATTTTAGTATAACCTTATATAGATTTAAGCAAACATAAACAATTTTGGCTAACAAGAGGGGAACACAATTTTTTACGATTCCAGTGTGGCTCGATACCATCCTATACTCGATACTATTGTATCGAAACGTCACTGTTTTAGGCAGGGGATTAACTCCAAAGTTCCGTTGAAATTGCTTCCGTAGCATAACTTTTTTTGATATCTTTTTAAACCTCCGATGAGTGACAGTTCTGAACTTCACGGCCTTTTTTAGTAAATCATGTTTTTTCATACAAAAAATGTTTATTTAATTTTTTTTTTTGTTTTTTTTTGTTTCTAACTAAATTCTGCATACAAAAATAATTTTAAAATTTTTTTAATTTTTCGTATTCACACGTTCGCGTACTATGCTCACTAAAACCTCAATAATTCCTAAAGTAATCATCCGATTGGCTTGATTTTTGTCCAAAAGATGCTCAACAAAATATTCTAGGAATACAGAGTAAATGGGGGGGGGGGGGGGGGGGGTTGTAGTGGCCGAAGTGGGAGTAATTTCAGTTTGAAAAGGCAAAAAGGTCCCTAGGGACCTTCTAACTCATCGGAGGGTTAAAAACATTTTTTTATAAATTTCCATTATTACTACTGTTGTTGTTGTTTGCTACCAAAACCACAACAAGAAAAAACTACTATCCATTTAACTTAATTTTGTTAAGTCCACTTTGCGCTTCCCCTTCCCCATCCAAAGTGCTACTCTTACTCATATTTTACTAACTTCATTTAGTTGAATAAATTTATCGCGGCCACGGCTGTCATTTGTGGTTTTGTGGCTGTGGCTCACTGATTTTTCAATGAAAACATCACATATTTAATACAATTTTGTTTTCATAACTTTCAACTTGTGTTGATGCCGATTTTGGTTTGATTCTGAAATGGAGCATGATGAACCATTTAATGAACGCAAAACCACAAATTGATTTGCTTTGGAATACTACTCTAATTGTGGTATTTGTTAAAGAAAAAAATGTATCGAAAATTTAAACACAATTTGTGTTGCATTTTGAGCTTTAAAGCACAAAAGCACAAGTGGCGGAATTTAATTCGACGTAAGAATCCTTTGAAGTAAGTTTACACTTTGCAATTTTTGGCACTTGTTATATTATATAACAAACACTATGTTGTTGTTGGTGCAACCGCAAAACACTCCCTAGAGATTTTGGTTGTGAGCAGCGCTTTTGGGGAACTTAACCCTGTATCATCTGCTGGTATCAACCCAAAGCCCATGGAAATTCTTTATTTGACCACTTGGAACTTCGAGTTTTTTATTCTGGTTGCCTCTCCTTTGTATAACAGACACCAGAGCGCTGTGCTGTAAGAACAAAAAAACCGTCTGTTCTACAGTTTACTTGATAGAAGTTAAATTCTTATCTTACCTGGACCCTTTCGTGACATTTTTTTTGGACTGCCTCCCCTTCAAAGATGTCCTGACCTTACCAGCACAGTTTCGTGACTTTTTTCGATACTACTTCCCCTTCAAAAATTGCGCCTCTATTGTGCAAAAGCTTGAAAACAATTTTTAAAATTGATCGAAATTCACTAATGACAATTCGTGGTGAATTTTGCAAAAAAACAGCTTTTATTTTCTTATAGTTTAAATAGTTTATAAAAGTCGGAAAATTTCTTATTTAACCCCTACAGACAATTACGAACAAGAAAATCAAAAACAAAATAATCAGACCTTTATTTTTTTCTTCCTCCGTAAGCTCTTTATCATCCTTCTCCTGCGAGATATTATTCTCATTCGTTTCCTGATTTGCTTTTGCTGCTGAAATGGGCACATCGTCAGGTTGTATCGAATATCTATTCCTTTCATTCTTGTCATTGCAATGCAATTTCTCACAAGAGTCCTCAAGAGGTACTATTTTTGGTTCATTTTCATGAAGTTCGTTGCTCTCCAGTGGTACATATATATTCTAACTCATTTTCGTTGCTGTCCGCTGATAACTGTGAAAAAACATATACATATATATTTTCTGTGAATCATCTGAATATGCACTGAACTTGAATGATGCATTTTAAATTTCGATACACTTTTTTTGATTTTAGTTTTTGATTTAGTCATCTCTAATTCTTACCTCATCCTTTAGGTTGCTTGAATAGGCGTATTTTTCTCCTTCCTTGTAGACTTCCTGACTGAAAACACCAGCTAAACTGATTATGAAAAATATCAAAAATTCTGTATGCATCATTTTCTTTACGTTTGCTAAATTGTACTGAACGTCGATGATCGCAAGTTTAATTCGAGAGCGAATTTCATAACAAACATTAGCATAAACAAACATTTGCTTTGAGGTATATTAGATGGCACCAAAAAATTTAATTTATTTTTGATTTTTAACAATGACATTGTTGTAGTTTTTTGAACTTTTTTTCATCCCACAGATGGACGATAAGTCATTTCTATATAACTGGGATACGCTGAATTCAATGGCGTTCAGTTGGCTAAAACAACATATAAATAAACAAATTTAATAGCATATAAATGCGATTAGTCTCATAACGATTGATTAATCAATAATTAATATTCTCTGATTGAGTAATCAATGATTAATAATCTCTGATTGCTTAATCAATACTTAATATTCTCTGATTAATTAATTAACCGATTTATAGTTAATTGGCGTATTCGACTAATTGAGTAATTACAAAACTTTATTGCATAAACATACTAATCTGAGAAATTACTAATCTTATTTTGCTGGCGACTCCGAATAGCAGCTGAAAAACAAGATGACATTCTGCAAAATTCAGAAAAAATTAGTGTTTTTTTCGGAAAGTGTCTAATGTGAATATGTATGTATATACATATGTATGTATATATATATATATAAATGTGTAATGAGCAATGGTGGGCAGAGCAGCTCTATAGAGCTGCGAGAGTAAAATCGTGTGTACGTATACAAAGGCGGTGAGAATGAAATGCGCTCAATTCAATTTCAAGAGTACAAGAAACAGGTTTCTGCCTATACGTTACACAGTGGGCAACTTTGTTTTATATTGATGAAAGTTGTATGATGTTTGAAGTTGGGTGGGAAATTGAAGTTACTTTTCTTTTATATAGGTAGTTCTGAAAGCAACAATGCATAATTTCTCCAGGTCGTTAAATCTTATTACAGAGTTCAATTTAAAGCGACATTTTTTGGCGTTCCACAGGGCTATTTGATTTCAGCAAAAATTACCGAAAAATATGTTCTTTCGAAAGCAAATTTACTCACTTGCATATAAAAGAATTAAAAAGATTGCCTGTTACTTTTGAACAAAGAAAGAGTATATTTTCATAAAAAAAAGCTAACTGTTGCTTTGGAATAAAAAATAGTATTTTCTTGTTACAAAAAACAAATCAAAACAATATGAAAAACAATATAAACCTGAACTAATATTTTGAAATAAAAAAATATATGCTTTATTTTGACAACTTAATAAAAAAAAGCAAAATATAATCTAAAACCAAACCAAAATGGAAACTAAAACAAAACAGTTACTAGTGAAAATCGCGGTTGGGCCCACTGTCCTCTCAAAAGCACACTCATACAAGCACAAGAGGTGCTGTACATTTGTTTGTAGTGGTGCCCACCGCTGGTAATGACCAACAAATTTCATTTATGCGAATAATAGCAAAAACAGAAAGACAAATAATCTCAAAAATTTGTAAATCGGGAAAGCACCGTATAATGAAGAAGTCTAACTGCTTGGCTACACTAACATTTTATACCCAGTTGTGTAGTTTTATATAAAAAGTTGTACATACATAAATAGCTCAAGTAAAAGTTGTTAGTGAGTCAGAAATGGAAGTTTTGAAAAATTTGTGTGACAATTAACAAAAAATTACAAATAAATTTTATTTATTTTTAAAAAAAAGTTCGAGTGCAACAGATCACGACAAAGCTTTATTTTCTGCAGCAATAATTCCAAACTTGAGACAAGTCAACTCAGTGAATCACAGGCTCCAAAAAGGCTTCATAAATACCCATTACGTTCTATGCACATACGGTTATGGTTTTTTTTTTTATTCAAATTGACCCAACGCTGATTTTTTATAAATTTTCAAGACAGAGTAATGAAATTTGATACACATATATGTAAATCACATTATTATTGCAGAGAGTATGAATAAGAAAATGAAGAGAGTGCGGTATCTATTACAAGTTTTGACATTAGGGTACTTTATTTTTATGTGAATTTTTTTATTGGGCCTACTTAAAAATCGTTTTTCCATGCATTTTGATATTTCGGTAACAAGCTTTCTTCTTAAAAGTTTATTTAAAAAAAAGCTTCCCTGTGTACTCATAAATTTATATTTGTTGATAAAAATTAAAAAAAAAAAAAAAAAGATGGTGTAAATGTATACCCTAATATACAAATATATATATATGTTCGCTTGATAAACCTTTGCACTTATTTGCAACTCAAACTTTATGCAGCTTATAGCGTCAAATAACACTCAATAATAATAATTTTTCTGTACATAAGAAATGAAGGCCGAGCTTCTCTACCAATTGCAGAGCCCTATATGAATTCTGTAATTTTTGATGGGAAAATGAATTTTTGTTGGACAGCATTTTCACGGCAAAAACACATTCGTAGCGTTGCTCTATACTAACGCGGCACTTGAACTTGATACGTTTGGTGTGCTAGGCCAACACATTCAGTAAGCGTAAAGCTTCGCATTGAACTGCATATGTAAATAAATATTAATTTCTACACATACATATGTTTTAGTATACATACATACATATATTTATTTTTGCTTAGACAATTACATTGTATACAAATGATAACATTTTACCAAATTTTTTGTTTTTTTTTGTTGTTTGTTTGATTTCGTATTGGACACAAATTTTGCTTAGGAAATACATTTTAAACATTGGCTCGAAGTTAAAATCATGAATGACCATTTTCTTCTAATATCTATGTACATATCTACCTACATAATATAAATGCATACCCTCAACAATTGTTCCACATTACGGCCAAACTATACATCTAAGGTATAAACAGTTATAATATGCATGGATTTGTGTGACCAAGTTGAAGTGTAGTCAAACAAAAAAATTAAAAAAAAAAAAATTATTTTAATTTCAGAAAATCAGTTTGAAAAATACACCAACACAGATGCCAAACACATATTCACTTACTATATAACCGTTGTTGTGTGCGTAGAAATGTCAGGCATGAGATTGTATTATTCGTGTGAACGGCTCTCGGCTCTCGGTTTAAGTGCGAACAGTTGGTAGTGAACCAATGACAATGAAAAACAAGTAAGGAAAGGGCTGTCTTCGGCTGTGCCGAAGGCTTTATACCTTTCATGAATGCTAAACCACACTTATCGGAACAATCGATTGTATGGGAGCTATACGTTATGTTGGTCCGATCTGGCTGATTTTGCCTACATATGTTACATGTATAATATGTAGCAAACGTGCAAAGTTTAACGTTCCTAGCTTTTTAACTGCAAAAATTATAGCCCAAAACCCATTTATCGAAACTATCGATTATATGGGAGCTATATGTCATGTTGGTCCGATCTGAGTCATTTTCACTACACACGTTGCAAATACAATTTGTACCAAACTTGCAAAATTTTACGTTCTTAGCTTTTGAATTGCAAGAGTTATAGGCCAAAACCCATTTATCGGAACAATCGATTGTATGGGAGCTATGCCTTCTATCGGTCCGATCTTGCTGGTTCCGACAAATGATTAATCCTATGCAAAATGGCGCCTGCTTGCAAAATTTCATCGAGATATCTCAAAAACTGAGGGACTAGTTTGCGTTCAAACAGACGGACGGACGGACGGACGGACGGACGGACGGACGGACAGACGGACATGGCTAAATCAACTCGCCTCATCGCCCTGATCATTTCGGTATACTTAATAGTGGGTCTATCTCTTCTTCTTCTCATACTTACAAACATCGGACCAAAGTTATAATACCATTTCATGTTCATGAAAGGTATAACAAATATTAGCACTATTGTGTGTGATGTGTCCTGCTGGCTTCGATCATTGCTTACGATTCGCAGTGTCAGCCGCTCTCATTGTGAGTGCGAAGAGTTTAAGAGTTGATGTTCAACCACGAGCGAACTTTAGTATTACGAAAACTGCTTCAGCTAAAATTTGTTGCTTAATTTCATTTCAAAATATGAGTTGCAATGCTCGCTGGCAACAACAAAATGCACATAAAAGATATTTTCTACTTTTTCAGCATTTCATTTGAATTTTTTATTTTTTTTTGTCATTTTATTAAAAAGTTTGAAAAATTTGCGGAAAAAAGTAGGAAATCTTCTAAATTGATTTTATTTCTCCTTTTTAAATGGAAATGAAATCAATTGCCTCTATTGCTCTTTCAAAAATGTAATTTTGACAGCTTGACGGCGCTGCCATATTTTATGGTTTGAAATTTTCTCTTATTTTTTTAAATTCTTACTGAATTTATTAAGAATACAGTGAACACATTTTAAATAATACCCTTAACTGTATGTGCGTATAACGCCAAAAAATTTAGGTACGCAAACAGGAGGACCTTTTATTAATTTGCAAACACAGGGCGTCAGAGCAACAGGGTGATTTACTATAATTCGTAAAAGTTGAAAAATTATAGCAAAATGCAAAAACAAATTATTTTAGTAAAAAGTTAAATAGATAATAAAAAAAGGTCTATAAAACTGTTTTGAAATAAATATACATACATACAGGGTGCTTCAAAACTTATTTTAAAATTTTATAAAGTTCACATTTTAGTATCAGCGGTGATGTGAGCGTCGCGAAAATGCAAGCTAAACCTTTTTTTTTTGTGTTTTTTTTTTTTTTAATGAAATTTTGTTTCAAAATTTATTTATTTTTTTCTGTTTAAATTTTTTAATATTCTTTTTGTCAGCCTATTAGTTTTAGTAACGTATTTTGAGTTTTAGCAAGTCATAAACCACGAAAACGACACCGAGCCCAAATAAGCATTGTTCTAATATGGAATCAGCAGTTTCGTTTCTAGCAGGAATGTTGGCAGCACTTAATTTCACCTTAGGCACGATTTGACTTTCATGAATTAATTTACTTTGGCAGTAATTTACAACAATCTACAAAAGAGAACAAACAGTTTTGAATTACCCGATGTAAATTACGAACTAAAAACTAGTTTTTACCCCATTCGATTTGACGTTTACGTACCAAATCAGGCACATCGCTACTGCGACTAAATAAAATTTTATATAAACCGTACGCGTTTCGCGCTAAAGTTTTGTAAATTATGATCGATAGGATTTGACGTTTGACAACTTTTAAGCAAATGATTTTAGTGAGAGAATGGAAATGTTATAGACGTATGAAAGTCACAAAGAAAAATGGCGTTTATGGTAGTTCATGAGCATTTGTGATGCCATGTTTTTGGAATTAAGCAATACCGTGAACTCGATATTCGGTATTCTGCAACAGTTTAAGTTAGAAAAAAAAAAACATGCTAACTTAAAGTATCCAGCAATTCACGAAGAGATTCTTAAGTTTCCATTAAAAGAATTCATTATTTTTAAAACAAATTTTTTGAATGTATTTTTTAAGCGATCTTTTTTATTTTACTTTTCATTAATAAATCAACTATTTTGGGTTTAAGTAAATAATTTCGGGTTCGCTGATTTGACATCTCTAGTGAGCACTTACAACAAAGCTACCAAAGCTGTGTTCGGACATCCAAGAAACAGTACTGTTGTAAAAATTTTTTTTTACTGACTTAAAAGATTGTTGAAATTAAGAAACAGCATACTTTTATTTCAATATATATTTTGAGGGGGCGTGGCATCGGAAAATTTTTTGATACTTCATATTTTTGGAAGTATTCGTGAAAACTGGTGAAGAATTATATCAGATAAGTGGCTAACTAATCTAAAAAATTTAATATAACTGGCTAGGAGGCGTGGCAACTCCCATACAAATATTATTTCTCAATGTAAATAACTATGAAAGCTTTAATGTTAGAACAATAAAACTAAAAAAAGAGTTGTATGACGTGAATTTTAATTAACCTAAAAAAATCTCGGGTACAGGGCGTGGCACCTCTTGAAAAGTTTCTATCTATAAGCTTGACGCCGGCCAAAAGCTTAAATTCTTGTGAGTCATGTGGTGCTCTGTCCACAAAAAAAAAATTCAGTTCTTTTAAGGTTAGAATAGAAATAATATTGTTCAGCTTTAAACTTTTTAAACATATATTGGTAGCCTTTGGTGTCTACGTAGTGTAGTAAATAGATGTCCGAGCACTGTAATCTCTAGCTGGTAGTATGTACTCTTATCGCTTTAGCTCTGCAAATACATAAACACAATAACGTTCTGCTCCGAAAGCGATGAGAATTCGCATGACGTGACAAAGAACATATAACACCTACATTAGGGTGACTCACTAAAAACAATAGCAAATTTTTGACAGACTCGTAGAGATTGCTTTATACAAGGTGTTGATATAAGTACTCACATTGAGAGAGTACTTTTATTATGATGGCAACACTTCACGGAGCACTGAACGGACAAATTTAACTAGCGGAGATGTCAAACCAGACCAAAAAATCTAAAAAAATGCAAAACTTGCTAGACAAAAAAATAAAAACAAAATGGTTTACATTGACACTGTCGTATTTTTTCTTATGAACACCCCAATGGAGATATCTCTTTGATTCCAAGAGAATTCCAATCTCTATTTAAGGTTTCACAAAAGGCAAATATTTTTCATATTTCTTTAGGTATATAAAGTGTTTGTTTGTTATGTGAGAAAAGTGAAAGAGACGACTAATTGCTTACTCATTTGCCGGTTCTCTCATTTAGCTTAGTCTCTTTAAATATGCACAAACGCAAATGCAATCGATCAGTTCATTTTGAGTTGCAAGATACCTTCCATTCGGCCTAAATTTGCTAAAAAATTCGAATCTATATTTTTTGTAGTTGCAGCAACCATCTTTTTTTATTTTTATCTAAGTGGCGAAGTGAATAAGGTAGAACATGTTCTCTAAATTAAATTAGTGTTATAAATATTTTTCTTTATTTTACAGTTCATTGTGGAGTACTGCCAGCAGAAGTTAGCTAATGAAATACCGAGAGCTGATGAAATTCCACCAGAACACCAATTACTGGGCTATTTACTTTTAATGGCTTTATTTTTTTTATTCTATGACTACGCTACGTACCAAATTAGGTATAGGGCTATGCTGAGATGCCTTCCACACCTGCGAAGATGGAAACAAAGAAAATGTTAATAAAGTTTTTGCAGTTCTGTTGAGCAACTTTTATTTTTTCAATATTTTAGAAACTACTGAATTTAAAAAAACATAGTTATAAAAAGCAAATTATTTAACAAAAAAAATTTTAATTTTTCTTAATCGAAAAAATTAAAGTGCCCAATTTTTTTCCTTTTTCTGCATTCGACTAGAAAGTTAAAAAATGTAAAAAGAAAAGTCTTGAAAAAAGTTAAGAAACTCATATTTTGGGAAAAATAATTATTTTGAACAAAAAAATTTTATTTGGAAAATTTTCGAATTTTTTTAAATCGTAAAAATTAAAGTGCTTAAATTACTTTTTTTTTGCATTTCGCTAGAGTGATCAAAACTGATTTATTTTGTGTTTAACTAATTGAACTCGACTAGTTAAAAAAGATTTTTTTGAAAAAATTACAAAATTAAATTTTTGGAAAAACTCCCATCTGAAAATGTCAGCATATGTACATATCTTTAAATTTAAAACACATTTTTTTCCAATTTTGATAAATTAAAAATTTTCTAATAGTATTTACTCCTAAAAGTGTCAAATTTATTTTTGTTTTACATAACTTCCATATAAAAAGATTTGCAAAATATTTAAAAACAAAAAAAAAACTTTACAAATCCGAAAAAAGTGATTTTTCGACAAAATTAATGTTTGTTGTTGTACTTATATATATCTGCTAGCAGACCCGGAAGACGTTGTTCTGCCTGAACAGCAAATACATTCAGGGATATAACGAATTGAAATATTACTTAGCTTGTGGTCTTGGAACTGCGCACTTTTCCAAAGAATTTACAAATGTAGCCTATGTATGTCGTACCCAACGAAGATTTTAACGTATTGGAAAAGTTTAAAACAGATCAACCATAAACTTTGGACATTATTGAAGTACAAACAAAGCACTGAATACAAAAAATGTGGGCGTGGCACCGCCCACTTTTCGAAAAATGTATAAATCTTGACCAAAGGACACACATATCTAAAAATCATTAATTTAGACCAAATATGTTCATAGTTAGGACGATTTGAAATTTTATATAGCCTGTGGGCGTGGCACCGCCCACTTTTCCAAAAATGTATACAACCTAAATCCTACAAATAATCTTCTAAATCAAAGTGGAGAGTTTAAAAGAGATCGACCATAAACTTTGGATATTATTGAATTACAAACAAAACACAAAAAATAGGGGTGTGGCACCGCCCACTTTTCGAAAATTGTATAAATCTTGACCAAAGGACACACATATCCAAAAATCATTAGTTTAGACCAAAAATATTCAAAGTTATGATGATTTAAATTTTATATAGCCTGGGGGCGTGGCACATAAATCTTCTGAACCACTTTTCCCAAATTATATCCATCTTGACTACAGGACACACATATCCAAAAATCTTTAATTTAGACCCAATATGTTCAGAGTTATGAAGAATTTAAATTTTATATAGCCTGGGGGCGTGGCACTGGCTACTTTTCCAAAAATTGATATAGCCTGAATCGTACACAACAATTTTCTTAACCAATCTTGAAAGTTTAAAAGAGATCGACCATAAATTTTGGACATTATTGAAGTACAAACAAAACACAAAAAATGTGGGCGTGGCGCCGCTCACTTTTCCAAAATTACATAAATCTTGACCAAAGTACACACATATCCAGAAATCATTAATTTAGACCAAATATGTTCAGAGCTATGAAGAATTTAAATTTTATATAGCCTGGGGGCGTGGCACTGGCTACTTTTCCAAAAATTGATATAGCCTGAATCGTACACAACAACTTTCTTAACCAATCTTGGAAGTTTAAAAGAGATCGACCATAAACTTTGGACATTATTGAAGTACAAACAAAACACAAAAAATGTGGGCGTTGCACCGTCCACTTTTCCAAAATTATATACATCTTGACTAAAGGACACACATATCCAAAAATCTTTAATTTAGACCCAATATGTTCAGAGTTATGAAGAATTTAAATTTTATATAGCCTGGGGGCGTGGCACTGGCTACTTTTCCAAAAATTGATATAGCCTGAATCGTACACAACAACTTTCTTAACCAATCTTGAAAGTTTAAAAGAGATCGACCATAAACTTTGGACATTATTGAAGTACAAACAAAACACAAAAAATGGGGGCGTGGCACCGCCCACTTTTCGAAAAATGTATAAATCTTGACCAAAGGACACACATATCTAAAAATCATTAATTTAGACCAAATATGTTCATAGTTAGGACGATTTGAAATTTTATATAGGCTGTGGGCGTGGCACCGCCCACTTTTCCAAAAATGTTTACAACCTACATCCTACACAATAATCTTCTAAATCAAAGTGGAGAGTTTAAAAGAGATCGACCATAAACTTTGGATATTATTGAATTACAAACAAAACACAAAAAATGGGGGCGTGGCACCGCCCACTTTTCGAAAATTGTATAAATCTTGACCACAGGACACACATATCCAAAAATCATTAATTAAGACCAAATATGTTCATAGTTATGACGATTTGAAATTCATAGCTATGACAATTTGAATTTTTATATAGCCTGAGTTCGTGGCACCGCCCACTTTTCCAAAAATATATATAGCCTATGCTTTAACTCGTGATCCCAAGAATATACTGTGAAAATTTCATAAAAATCGGTTTAGTACTTTGGACGCCTATAAAGGACACACAGACACACAGACACACAGACACACATTCATTTTTATTTATAAGACTAGCAGACCCGGCAGACGTTGTTCTGCCTGACCAGTGACTTCCCTAGAAATACATTTTCAAATATTTTTCTTTAACTTTTAACATTCCATTTATTGCAGTGCTTTAGGATATACAATGTTTGTGGCTTTAAAGTCTTTGGTATAAACAAATAAATTTTTTGGATGTCCAACTCAAAAAACGGATCTTTTGAACTCAATGGGTATGACAAAAACCATTATGCGCTGCTGAGCAGATGTATAGTTAGTACTTATTTAATTATATCCAATATCTACCTATAATACTCTGGATATGTATGAACGGCAATAACAAACAAAAAAAATTAAGTGCTTTGATTAAGATTTAAGAACGTTAAAATGTCACTAAAGCAAATACATTCAGGGATATAACGAATTGAAATATTACTTAGCTTGTGGTCTTGGAACTGCCCACTTTTCCAAAGAATTTACAAATGTAGCCTATGTACATATGTCGTACCCAACGAAGATTTTAACGTATTGGAAAAGTTTAAAACAGATCAACAGGTGCCACGCCCACATTTCCCAAATTATATAATTCTTGACCAAGGGACACACATATCCAAAAATCATTAGTTTAGACCAAAAATATTCAAAGTTATAATGATTTAAATTTTATATAGCCTGGGGGCGTGGCACAACAATCTTCTGAACCAATCTGGAAATTTAGAGAAGATCGACCATAAACTTTGAACTTATTAAAGTACAAACAAAACACAAAACATGTGGGCGTGGCACCGCCCACTTTTCCAAAATTATATACATACATCTTGACTAAAGGATACACATATCCAAAAATCTTTAATTTAGACCCAATATGTTCAGAGTTATGAAGAATTTAAATTTTATATAGCCGGGGGGCGTGGCACCGCCTACTTTTCCAAAAATTGATATAGCCTGAATCGTACACAACAATCTTCTGAACCAATCTTCAAAGTTTAAAAGAGATCGACCATAAACTTTGGACATTATTGAAGTACAAACAAAACACAAAAAATGTGGGCGTGGCACCGCCCACTTTTCCAAAATTACATAAATCTTGACCAAAGGACACACATATCCAGAAATCATTAATTTAGACCAAATATGTTCAGAGCTATGAAGAATTTAAATTTTATATATCCTGGGGGCGTGGCACCGCCTACTTTTCCAAAAATTGATATAGCCTAAGTCGTACACAACAATCTTCTGAACCAATCTTGAAAGTTTAAAAGAGATCGACCATAAACTTTGGACATTATTGAAGTACAAACAAAACACAAAAAATGTGGGCGTGGCACCGCCCACTTTTCCAAAATTACATAAATCTTGACCAAAGGACACACATATCCAAAAATCATTAATTTAGACCAAATATGTTCAGAGTTATGAAGAGTTGTAAATTTATATAGCCTGGGGGCGTGGCACCGCCCACTTTTCCAAAAATTAATATAGCCTAAATCGTACACAACAATCTTCTGAACCAATCTTGAAAGTTTAAAAGAGATCGACCATAAACTTTGGACATTATTGAAGTACAAACAAAACACAAAAAATGTGGGCGTGGCACCGCCCACTTTTCCAAAATTACATAAATCTTGACCAAAGGACACACATATCCAAAAATCATTAATTTAGACCAAATATGTTCAGAGTTATGAAGAGTTGTAAATTTATATAGCCTGGGGGCGTGGCACCGCCCACTTTTCCAAAAATTAATATAGCCTATGCTTTAACCCATGATCCCAAGAATATACTGTGAAAATTTCATAAAAATCGGTTGAGTACTTTGGACGCCCATAAAGGACACACAGACACACAGACACACAGACACACAGACACGCAGCCACACAGACACACAGACACACATTCATTTTTATTTATAAGATTATGCTAAGCAGCATTTCAAACATGTTAAAAAAGTGAATCTCACCAATCAAAATAAACTACTTTTGTACCCACATTACACACTTCACATTTTATTCAGATTACTACCCAGCATACGAATGTATTTACACAAATATTAAATGTCAAAGTTGATGCATTTTCAATGTAGCCGATAAGCGGCAGTATATACATACATATGTATGGAATGTATGTATTTGTTGTTTTTCATCCATCAACAATTGACCACTGAACGGTAATTTATTTATCAACACTATAATTATTGTTAATTGAATTGCTCGACATGGCGGTTGTGGTTGTGGTGGATGGTAATGAAGGATGAGTCGTTTGATGGCTGATGGTCGTGTAGCTAAAGCCAACGCGTCAACGGCAGCAATTTAACTAAGAAGGCATGTACATACATATACATATATAAGAGTAAGTATATTAGACTGAGAAGAAAAAAAATTTTAAGTCGCCTACTGAGTTTAATTGTAAAGTGTTGTTGGAGTAGATCGATTTTTATTTTTTTGGATGCAAAGGAAATATAAAATTGTAGCTGAGTATTATAGTAGAATTAAAAAAATTGCAGAATTAGGTAGGGTTGCCAACATTGTGGAATGGTTTTAGGTACTTTGTTTTGGATTATTTTGGAAATTTTGAGGAGTCATGTCAGAGACATTTCGGGACTTTCTCGTTACCATTTTCTTTTAAGTCATCTAATCGAAATTATTATCTTGATATTTTCGGGATCACTTGGAATTAGTTTTTGGAACTTTTTTGTCAGCAACTGTAAATTTTTCTTTGTCATTTTGAATTCAAGAAAAAAATTTTTTTTTGCTCACTCTAATATACATATGTATGTGTTATTCGTAGTAATAAGAGAATTTAATAATGGCATCGGTTGGGCAGTTCAGCGAATTGAAAACCAGCATCATAGGCTAGGCTTTCTCATACGCAGGAATGAAGCTGCTACAGTAGAGAAGCTATTCTTGTCGTAACTCATTTGAAATGTAACGGAGCGTTGCGGAAAACATTTTCGAAATCAGTTCGAAAATTTAAAAATTTCTCAAGCATAAAAAAAATTTCGATTTAAGCATATTGTAATACTTTAAGGTTTAGTGGCTAAATCCATTTCTCTATAATTTATTTTATTCGGTGAGGGTTCACTTAGATCAAAGTCCATAATTCAACAAATAAGCGCACAAATACATGCACGAGGTCAAATCGCTTCAAAGTTGTAGTTAAGGTAAACAAGTTTTTCTAGCAAAAAATTTCATTTAATACCATGAAGCCAGAGGATATCATTTGCAAACATTTTAGAGAGCCTTCGGCGTAGTAGTTTGTGTGTGAGGGTTTGTGGGGCTCAACCTCAACAGCTGCAGCGTCTCTCTCCCTCGTCATCTAATTTTATTTATAAAAATCTGTCAAAGTCAACCCAACAGACCCTGTGATGACCAGTAACAAAAAAGCATCGAGACAAATAATCTTCATCCTTCTCCTAATCATTTCTGCCTGCGCCTCTTCAACCACCAATGCCGTTTGGCACAACATCCAATAAAATACATCCATACATATTGGAAATAAATGTGAAATCAGTAAGCCACAGAGAAAATGAAGCAATGTAAACCCCATTCGATTCAGGTCAAAGTACATTTTTATATTAATGGCTCTTCAATATTTTGCTACCAAAGAAATGAATCCGAATAAAAGAGCTTTAAAACAGCAAAGTTCATATGAAATAAATGTAAATATGAATTTCTATATGAACCACACACACACACACAAATAGGCTTCGTAGCACGGCTCGCACATAAAATTCTAGGTTATGGGCCCAATATCAGATGCCACATATTGCGCTGGCACAGCTTAATCAATGGAGCGCACAGTGCAGGTAAGGCAGTTCAATTGAAAATAAAATCATATTCGCATATAAAATGTCTATATGAACGATTTAAATACACATTTTCGGTGAGGGGAAAATTCCACAAAAGGTAAATGGCTCAATCTGTAATGAATTTCATATCCATTAACTAATGATTGCGCAGAATGTGGGGGTGAGAGAGCGTGGCAAGTTTTTCTGCAATCAAATGCTGAATTCTTTAAAACAGCATTGGGATCTGCTATTTTTTAACTTATATAGTTTATAGACATTGGGTTTGAAACCGACAGAAAAAACGTAAAAAAAGCTTTGTCACGAAATACCTCAAGATTGTATTTTTGTTCAATTTGGACTAGAACGTATAAAAAAACATTTTTTTCCCCCAGATCCTCCCATAATTCGTTTTAGGAAACATACATTGTAAAAATAATATACTACATTGAAAAAATCTTTTTTTCAAGTATCCTGACTTTTTCGTTTTTTTTTTAACATTTTGCGATTTTAAAATTTTATTTTTATCAACAAAAGTTCTTCAGGGTAGAATAAAATCAAAAGCTGAATTAAATACTTTTCTAACGATCTACAAACCTTTGAAATCGTTTAAGCCGTTCCGTAGTAATAAGATCTTTAACCTAGCTATTACGGTCATTTCCCAAATACATATTTCGTCACCTTGCCACACCCATAATTTTCATATATGCAATTTCAAAAACTGGGGTAGTGTTTTTATAGGTTAGCAAAATTTGATCAAAATCTGAGAGCGTCGGGTTGGAAGGTTGTAGAAAGGTGCGAACTATGACTAAATTTGACTTTGGCCTTTAATAACATTTGACTGAGCTCATTTCCCAAGCACCTTTTGGTAGAGCATTTAAATTGGCTATGAAACTGTTAAAAGGTTTGATTTACCCCCCGATTCTGTGTTCTTGACAAATTGTCAATTTTAAAAAAAAAAGAAACCAAAAATAGGTTCAGTAAATTCTAAATTTCTAAATTAAATTTTTTTTAAATTCCTTCCAATTTTGGGTAACCAACTAAAAACCGGCTGCCTAATTTAATTTTACCTTTTCGCAAATCTGTTGGAGAAAGTCACAGCTTACATCTTCTCATTACAGCTGAGCACATTCACCGTTAGAATCAACAACAAATACCATCAGTTGGCTTTACTCGCAGACGCCAATTGTTCTTTGCATTAAATGCAGCAAAGCATACTTTGAAATCTCAGTTTACGTCCTTCTTGGTAACAATAAAAACGTTACTAAGAATTTGAAGGGCAAACTAACAAAAGTTCCAATAAAAAACAACACAGTGGTTTTATTAGAAATGGTTCCCTATAGATCCACAAGAACACTGATTGCAACATAATAACTTGGGAAACCAATATACGTCATAATTTTCATGAAATGTGGACAAAAGATGTCCTCGAAATTTCATAAAAAAATATGGATTCCGCCTACCAAAAATCCTGGATCCGCCACTGGGTTCAGATAAAGGTTCAACTGTAACATTTACCCAATATCTACCTTCTTTAATAAATTATTGGAAGTGCAATATCGGGCTTATATTTATATCACCCCTATCACAGGGAAGTACTTAAGTTCCAAAGTTGGGCGCTTTTATAGCATTGACTTCTTTCCCGTAGTCATACCGTAAACGGAATACACAAGAGTGTATTACAACAAAGAAGTTAAATGGAAACAGAAGTAAAAAAAAAAAATAAGGAAGAAGAAAAAAAAAGCAAAGGGCAACAGAACCCCAATAAGGCCCCTGCGGGTTGGGGCTTAGAATATGCCCGCGGTAGGCATACCGGTCGTAAGAGGCGACCAATATGCACAAAGGTAATGATGTGTAACTCGATGGTTGATCTACGGATATGATGCCTCCCACCTCTCATTACCCATCTTCTCTTTAATTTCGGAAGGAGGGATGACATGACCTAGAAGGTTGCACTGGTCATATCAAATCGCTCCCACGACAGTCGGGCAGTACCGCAAGGGAGTACCGGAGCGTACCGGATTCATATCCGGCCAAGGATTTCGACAACACTCCCCAAAAGCTTCGGGGAGTGATTTTGTTGTTAAAACAACAACAACAACAGAACCCCAATAACCACAATAAACTCTGTATAATACATATGTAGATAAAAAATGATGGATATATGACAACAAATAAGAGAAAAACTGTGTTCATCTATACAAAACCCCCACATACATTCCTTGAACATGGAAATACTCGAAGAGAAAGAGAGCCACAGTAGACAAAGCCAAAAGTATTTTTTTAATTTTTTTTTTTACATTTTCTTGCCGTCTCCGTTAATATTACTTTGGTCCAATTTAAGACTTTGGTGTTTTGAAATTATTCTTTGGTAATTTCCCAAAATCCTAGAAAGAATTGAATGCTGAATCCGAACTCGCAATGCTACATCGAGATTTTACCTTAACCTAAAAAAAGTTGCAAGTGCTTAGTTTTAGTTTTAGTTTTGTTTTTTTTAAGGTTACTTTCAAGGCAAGTTCGCATGTATGGGGTTACCGTGTACACCCTAAGGCTGGAAAGGCAACGAGATATTCCCACGTTCTGTTAACACTTATGCTATCAGAACGATGGTTTGTTTGTCAACTAAGCTCCTGCTGGCCAAGTTTTAACAGTCATAACCTTATAGTACCCAAGAATTTATGTGACTGCGTATTATTACAGAGCCTTTATTAATAGTTATGGTCGTATTGGTTGGTGTTCACACTATTTCCTTTACTTCTAGCACTTAGAAACATCGAACTCTATTTGATATTTATGAAATCTATAGAAAGCTTAAACACCTACATAGATACGTACACAGTAGATATGTATGTATGTATGGGCAATATTGCCTTCGCTTTTCATTTACAACAAAATTATCTTCCCAACAATCGAGCTGTCTGTTCGCCTGTCCAAGTTTTTAACTTTATATGAACGTTTTTCTGTTGTTGTTGTTGTTAACGATTTGTTTTCTTTCATTTCGAAATTGACAATTGTGGCAACAATGTTCGTAAAGGTTCAATTTGTCTCCGTAAGTGTCAGTGTGGTTGATGAGTGTCACACACAAACACACACACACAGATACACAATCATACAACCACATATGTAATGCTGCATGCGTTCACTCATTTACTCCACCTCCTCCCCCTCCCTTTGTTAAGGTGCAACAATACAAACACTTGCAACAACAACCAATTCAATTCATTCATTGTGTGAACCGCAAATAAATTGTTAACATTCAATGCAGTTTCAATAGTTTAACTATTTATGCTTCTTCTTCGTCTTTGCTTTGCAACTTTTCTTTCATACTTCGATGTCGTCAACTAGTTTTCCACAATAGCCAAAGTGAAATTCACACAAAGTATTTGAAATGTTGAATTGGTTTTGTTGAAATTGTTTTGACTTTCACCAAAAATGGGTTAATTTTTTTAGATACACCGTAGGAAAGAGAAGGTCCATTAGTTAGAAAGAGCTGGTGTTCTAAAAGTAATACGGCTGTAGGTTCTTTTTCAGTACCAATTTTTGTCGTATAGAATTTTCTAACTTTAGATCAGTGAGTAGGTACTAAATTTTCTAAGAATGGAAATGGGTATAAATCAAAATTGGAAGGGAACAGTGTGGAACTGGAACAACGAGTGCGTTCTACTTCCTTCGAGAGTATGCATCACTCGAAAGCGAACAAATTAGCTTGCGAAATAGAACTACAGACTTTCGCAAGCTCCTGTCCCTTGTGTTACGCAGACAATTTCCATTCTCTCCTTTATGTTAGGTTCCATTCAGCCCTGTGAAATAATAATTATTATTATTAATCATTGATAATCGAATTAAGATTTTTGTTATTTTTCTGATATCTAGTTGATTCATTTTGTTAATCGAACATTTTTAGAATGATTAATTGATTAGGATTAAATTTTGTGTTCGATTAATGAGCATTAATGACGATTTATTTCGTTTTAAAATTTAATCCTGGGATTAATGAAGGTTTTATTAATTCTCGTTAATGGCAACTAAATAATGAAAAATTTTAACCAAATTGAAATTTTGATTAATTTATTTAATCCTAGGATTAAATTTTAAAATGAAATAAATCCTCATTAATTCTCATTAATCGAACACAAAATTTTATCATAATTAATCTATTAAATTAATAGAGAGTTCTATTAAATTAAAATCGATTTTTAATTTTAAGCCGGATTCAACAGGTCTGGTTCCATAGATATCTATAAACTAACTTTTCGAAGAAGCACTCTCATACTCAAAATCTTGTCCAATCAGAGAGCTCAAATGGATTATTTGTGGTTAGGTCACAGAATACATTGAGGTAATTGCTTTGGTATTTTAATGTTTTTATTTACATTTATCCTCAGCATTTATGAAGGTTACCTACATACATATGTACATACCTTCCCTCCACACTATCAGCTTGCATTAGTCGCTGATCATTTATTATCTACTCTTGGCTAACTTTTATCGCATATTGACATCTTTTCCCTTTACCAATACATTTATACATACATAAATAAATATTTACACTAACCCTGCGTGCCAGTAATCTGTATAGATAGGGTAACCAACACCATTTCCTTCCTATACATGACCCTACCATGACTGTCGTGATAGAAAATAATATTTTTGTAAACTTTTATTTTTTTTCGAAACGATCTACTGTGCACGTACCGTTTCATATGTAATAGACACCCTTCAGGAAATATGGTTTTACATACCAACAAACATACTTGTACGTATTTTAAAATAAGTGAATAAATTTATGATAGTGAAAATTTGCAGTATTAATTTATTCCAAGGTTTCAACTTTTTTATAAATTTCATGAATAATTTTTTTTTAAATCATTAACTTTTAAACTTACAAAAATATTTAATAAAGAAGTCAATATTGTGCAACAAAATTGTATAAAAACTTTTTATAAATATTTTTTTTTGTTTTTCCTCAAGAGTGGCATTATAATCACAAGTTCACCTCCCAGCAGCACTTTCGTTGCACTCAATTTCCTACTGGGTATTTACATATGTATTTATACACCTGCCAACATAAAATCCACTTCAATATTCAGCAAAAAAAAAAATAAAAAGCAACATCGCAGCTCCATTACCAATCGCTTTTTTTAGCCCTTTGCGTCTCTTTAATTCTCTCATTCGCTTGCAACAACAGGAAAGTGCTTCGTTATAGGATTAAATCGTATTGAATCCTATCGCAGGCTATCAAGTCTGGATTAAGTAATGGCTGGCGCTATGTACTTACATTTTTTCGCTTTGACGTGCGTCATTTCATTTCTGTCTGTTTGACTGTCACACCGTTGCTATACATGAAATTGTTTTTATCGTCGATCTGTCTGTTGGTTAAAGTAGTTGTCGTTATAGCTGGGCGATGCTTAGTTGTTTTAGTTTTTATGGCGGCACTGGGTAATATGTATGAGAGTATTTGTAGGTAGTGATGATTCTTGAGCAGAAAGGTTTACTCATTTTCTACAAGATTTTCGCTAATATCATTGGTATCAAACAAGATATCGTAGGGGAGGAAAAACTTACTTCAAACAAGATCCACCTCTCAGCTACATTAGGAAACATCTGATCCGAGTTACCACTAGGATTTGCCAATGCCAAATATTACTTTTGCTTCCATCTGCAGCCATCAGCACCCCAACGTTCATTACTTCCCGTTCTGTCTGACGTTTTCGTTGATTTTCTGTCCGCTGAGCAGACAGACGGGCGTACGTTTTGCCCTGTAAGTAATTTAGTTATTTGGCTTCCGATAATAGTTCCGACATCGGTCTATCTGCTGCTGTTGCCGTTACTGCTACTTTTATCTCACTCATATCAGCAATCTGATGCTCGGTTTCATTTTCAGTGCATTAAGCAATGACAGCCACATGCGATACGCTTTTAACCTTATATCCGTAACATAGCAACGTGTGCGTGAATTCTCCCAGTAGTCAAATGAAGTACATATGTATGTAGATGATACATCCTGAAGGTAAATTAAGGTGTTATATTATGTTTTGTTATGTTATGTTATGTTATGTTATGTTATGTTATGTTATGTTATGTTATGTTATGTTATGTTATGTTATGTTATGTTATGTTATGTTATGTTATGTTATGTTATGTTATGTTATGTTATGTTATGTTATGTTATGTTATGTTATGTTATGTTATGTTATGTTATGTTATGTTATGTTATGCTATGTTATGTTATGTTATGTTATGTTATGTTATGTTATGTTATGTTATGTTATGTTATGTTATGCTATGTTATGTTATGTTATGTTATGTTATGTTATGTTATGTTATGTTATGTTATGTTATGTTATGTTATGTTATGTTATGTTATGTTATGTTATGTTATGTTATGTTATGTTATGTTATGTTATGTTATGTTATGTTATGTTATGTTATGTTATGTTATGTTATGTTATGTTATGTTATGTTATGTTATGTTATGTTATGTTATGTTATGTTATGTTATGTTATGTTATTTTATGTTATGTTATGTTATGTTATGTTATGTTATGTTATGTTATGTTATGTTATGTTATGTTATGTTACGCTACCATCCAAATGAATTCATTTACTAGAGAATGACATTTTTGCTTCACACTTTACCACCTACCGAGATGTCGGCCATTTTGGAATGTTGTCTTGAACTTTTCAAATGGCTAATGTTTATTTTTCCACTACTGGGCTTATATATGTACATACAACCACATATGCAGGTGTATACATATAGATATATAACACGCACGTGCTTGGCTTAAAGCAAATATAGAAAAAAGCTTAAAGTAAATATAAAGATAGAAGTATAAATCAGAGTTATTCTTCGACAAGCCCGTGGGCGCAGCATTAGAAAGCTTACGCATAGTTTAAAGCACGCACAAGTGACAAGCGCTTTTTTTTTATTCTGCGAAATCTGTGACCTGAAGCGGGACTGATATTATAATAATGGTAACAAAAATTTGAATTTTTCTTCCAAGCAGCTGGGAGTGCTACTTTAATTTTCTCGCTTAGCTTCTCATGTGTCATTGGACGTGTGTGTGTGAGTAACACTGGATTGAAAGGATGGAGAGCTACAAGTAAACGGTTTGAAGTGATATAAAATGACTTCATTTCGATAGTAGCTGAAAACTGAAGGTAGAGCGCCAAGTGGAGTCGAGCGTGGAGATACGGTGCGATGATATACATATGTATATATAGATATGTATATTCAACCAAAACGTGTGCATTTTAAAAATACTTGATAAATGTTTTCCACGTACACACGTTCCTGAGTTTATCTTATGCCGCTGAGGCAGTTTCTGCATACACTCGAATGCTTATTTAAATATTTAGAAATAGATTGATATTTGCGATTTTAACAATTTTTTTTGTTCACTGCTTGTTGATGAAAATTTTATTTACAGGCAATTGAGGAGATAAGTGTGCAGGAAAATAATAGCAGATGGTTGTGTGTAGCTGAGGAGACAACCACTCACACTGAAGATTAAGAAAGTGATAATTTTCCAGCACTTAAATTTGAATTTTTAAAAATTTTTAAAATTAGTTATAGGTTCGTAAAAGTGAATCTCGTCTTCTTTATTGTTGGTTAATTTGTCTGCGTGACTTTTGGATTTGAAAATTTTACTAGAATTCATGTGTTAACATTTCGAAAATTTAACAGGTCTGATTTAAATTAAAACAGGACTGATTTTTTATAACTTTTTTTTTTCGGGTAAAAAATAATAAATATTGTATATGACTCCTTTCAGTTTCAATTCCGTTCTTCTTCAGAAATTTCGAGAACATCTTTTATCCACAGTTCCTGAAGAGTATGAATTTTTGGATTCCAAAGGGTGGGGTTGGTACCCGAAAATCACCTGCGTGGATCCGCCCCTGTAAGTTTTGTATCTTTTAGTGTTATTATCACCCATAATTACTTTAGACTCCGCACGGCCTTATGATCCCGGCATTGTTCTCTCATATTCGAATCTTCTTTTCTGATTTCTTCTTTTATAGTGAATGAACCTATGGATAGAAATTCTGAGACCCCATAGGTATTTTTATCTACAGTTTCTCTGTTTGCGTCAAAAGCTTTCACGTTGACCTTCACTCTCGTATGGATTATTCGTGATGATTCTGTACAGCTTTCACTGCCCCTCGTTAGGGACTAATCACGGACTAACCACGGAAAAATTTCGAAATAAAAAAACCGAAAAGGTTGGCATCCCTAATACCGTGCGAATTGAAATCACGACTCTCTCGTAAGTAACAATACCAATTAGATGCTATCAATGGATAACGTTTAAACACGCTTAGTTACCTTAAGCTGTAGTTGGTTTTGTTTTTCTTACTTACGAACATTGCTTCTAAATGCTTATTTATGTATGTATGGTTGGTTGTTTTTCTAGCTGATTGTTGATTTCTACTTTCAATTGTTGTTGGCTGTCTTTAAAAGTTATCTGCCATTTTCCTCATTCCACGCACTACACCAATCTAACGCAATAAAAGTGAAAATGATAAGAAGAAGAAAAGTACTGTGAAGAGCTGTTGACATTTGATTTCGCTATGTTATTACCACTTAACAAGGCGTGTTGTTGTACGAATGGCAATGCGTAGTAGGAAAAAAAATTTAAAATCCGATAAGCTGTTAAATTACACCAACGGCATTGAATTTCTGTAGGAGGCGCGTAGGAGTACGTCAGGTGTTATGGCAACGTGGAAAATTTTATTACACAACAAACACACGATATCAAGTTGCAAGCGATTTTCAGTATTGTGATTGGAGCCTGATAGGCGTAAAATGTTGTCAGATAAATTCAGATTTAGTTAATTGTAATGTTGATTTAATGCCAGAAGAATTATTTTGGTGGATGCAATCAACTTGCTAATATTTAAAAAAAGATAAGGAGATGGATACCAACAAAAATATCAGTCGACATCCCCATTACATATCTCACTTCACGTTTTTTATTTCAGTTAGGTGGCAACTCGTTAAAAATTTCCCAACGGCAACATTTATGTAAGAGAAGACTTCGATTGCAGCAGAAAGCCGATGTAAAAAAATGCATAGAAAAGTTTCAGCCGGTTTTCGAGATAATAACGAATATGCAAAAAAATGTGATTAGGTGGCAACTCGAATATATAAGCCCAGCTGGAAATACTTCTTTTGAAATACATCATCAAATACCTTTCGTTTCATACCCATATTGCCATACCTAGCTCAATTATTCAAAATGTTTACACAGTTGGCAACCCTTTCCAAACATATTAGTGGCAACGACTAAGTAGTTTCACAAAACCAAAGCTGACAAGTGATGTCGGAAAATCTGTCAAGTAGGAGAGCTTTAAAGTTAAGTAACTTTCGAGAAAAAAAGCAAAAATAAATATAATTCCATTAGGTGGCAACTTAACGTGCCACGCTTACATAAAAAATGTTCGCTCAAATGCAACGTCAATCACCTTTCGCCTGATACCCAAATTGTTAAATTTTATTTCATTACAAAAAAAAAAAAACAAAAAAAAAAGTAAGTGGCAACCCCATAAAAGCGTTCTGAGTGTTATCAACTAGTTATAAGTTCTTAGAATATCGTACATTTTAATTGATTATAGGTAATAAACAATAATTATTGTATTATAATTAACCATAAATATTTCTAAAAACTTTTCTTGGCGATGGATAAAAAACACTTGGTTTTAAAATTTAACCAAAGTTGCCACTATTTTTTGTATATGAGTCAAGATTTAAGGTAACAAATGGGTATATATGTATTTCGATTTCAACCAAAACTTCAACTGTCTTACTTCAGACATCTGTATATTACTCAAAAAACTGCACCAATAGATGTCGTTCTACTCTCAAAGTTGCGCCGTAATTTTAGAGAAATTTGTAAAGCACCATAAAAGCATATAAAAGCACAAAATCAAGCTGAGAGACACGCCAATTAATTTCCAACTTTCAAAAAGTGTACAAAGAAAGCTTTCTAAGCGCTCGCCTTTAGTTGATGCATAAAACCAGCGACCAATTTTGCCACCAAATTTTCCCATAAAAGCTCACAAGTGAGCTATAAAAGCACAGAGAAGCGCTTTGCGTTAGTAAGCAAGTGATTTAGTTATCAATGTGTATAATGAAAAGTTCTGAAATGCAGTTAAGTGACTGAAGTCAAAGGACCACAATATAAAATTTTAAATCAGACGCATTGCAGTTACATTGGCGTTGGCTGGCAATCCGGTTGGCGGTCGGTTGTGACGAAATATTCAATACCTGACTAACGTCAAATATAGCACAAAATCATTTTAACTAACAAACAAGCAGTGGTAATGAGCGGAAGGATACGCATCAAACATGTTTAATGAAGAAGAAGCAGCGAACAAAAGTGAAAATGTTGATTGCAAAGTTGAATGTCGCGATTATGGAAGCGGAAATAAGTGAAAGTGAAATGAAATCCTCAGGTGTTTGCGCGTCTATACAACCAATACGCACGCTTTGTGTATGTTGTGTGTATGTGTGTGTGTACACCTAAGTTCAAACATCCTTACCTACATTTATGTTATTGATAAAACCGTCACGTTGCGGTGACATGCGAGCCGAAAACTCAAATCATTGACAAACTTGTATGGAATTGTCGTTTATACATAAGTCAAGTGCACGTGGGCCTGGGTTAAATGAAATGGAAATAAAGCTAAATATTCAAATGAGAGATAAATGTGTTAAAGGTTAGCGAGAAGTAAGTTCTTAAGAGATTATTAGGACTTTTGCCCAAATTCGTTTTGTGTTAAACGTGATTATTATGCTGGATTAACATAACGAAGTTATGAGCTTTCTGTGCTGTCGTTAGTAACCTCAAGGACTAGAGAAAATTTTCTTTTTTTTTCCATCCGATTCAAGGCCTCTTTCTAATTTTAGATCGATAGGAAAGTTTTTTGTGCCGGTATTTTTTTGTTTTCTCAAATAAAATGAACTAAACCTTCGCGGTTTCAGCCTAAAGAAGTTGTACTATGATCCTAGCTGTGTAAAGCTGCCCATTAAATCTCTTTCGATGCACTGCGTTAGCAAGACGATAACAAGCGCTCTCACTTCCGTTTTATACAGATGACTACGAGCCATAATTGAAGACAGGTATGATGAGAGACTTATATCATGTGAGGTTTTTCGAGAGACGATTTTACGACCTACGTGCTAACATCGTTCCTACTTTTTGGCGATGGTCATTTCAATCCCACAATAGCCTGTTCTATTGGAATGGACTAGTTTTATCCGAGTAAGGGCTATTATTTCGATATAGACCCGTTTTCATCTTGTCCTCATTCATTGCCTTACCAACTTTCCAGTGCATTTTAGTTCTGCTGCTCGAATTATTCGCTGCATTTTTTGGAGCCTATTTCATTTCCAAAAAGCTTCTTGAGCTTTTAGTATTCCGAAGTATCACTTGATATATACAAATTTAAGCATACCTTAGAACAATACTTCGGTTCCAAGTTTGAGCTGGTCGGACTTTTGAGCCTCTCTCTTGATTAAGCAATGTCGTAGACTATACAAAAATTTTTTTCGGTTTTAAAACCTTGCTTCATTTCTTCATGTTTTTGCCTACCAAAGCGCTCAGTTACACTGCTGATGGCTCTCGTTCTCAACTTGGCTCTGTATGCCTTATACCTTTCATGAACATGAAATGGTATTATAACTTTGGTCCGATGTTTGTAAGTATGAGAAGAAGAAGAGATAGACCCACCATTAAGTATACCGAAATGGTCAGGGCGACGAGCTAAGTTGATTTAGCCATGTCCGTCTGTCCGTCCGTCTGTCTGTTTGAACGCAAACTAGTCCCTCAATTTTAGAGATATCTCGATGAAATTTGGTATGGAGCCGCCATTTTGTATTATATTAATCATTTGTCGGAACCAGTAAGATCGGACCAATACAACGCACAGCTCCCATACAATCGATTGCTCCGATAAATGGGTTTTGGCCTATAACTCTTGCAATCAAAAAGCTAGGAGAGCGAAATTTTGCAGGTTTAGTACATATTATATTTGTAACCTGTGTAGTGAAAGTCACCCAGATCGGACAAACATAACATATAGCTTCCATATAACCGATTGCTCCGATAAATGTGGTTTGGCCTTGTAGGACACTTAAAAAAGATATGCGTATTCATGAAAGGTATAAAGCCTTCGGCACAGCCGAAGACAACCCTTTCCTTACTTGTTTTTGTTGCTCTTGAATCAAAAAGTGTTTCCGGCATCCAGGAAAAATTCAAAGAGACATCGAGATGTCGAATAAAAACGCGCGATGTTCGATAAACTTAAGTTGCTTAGTCTTTCAAATGTTGTTGTGTTGATTCATATTGATTCTATTTGAATGTTACTATCTTTTGTTAAGTGAACAGTGCTATGGAGAACAGATCGCTACTATGTTCAAGTCCATCCATACATCTCTAAAATATCCTCAAGATACACGTGCTTTTGTGCCAATTGCATTGTGGTCTAGTTTGCCGGTTGCATTGCAGGAAATCAATACAGCGAGCCACGTGCAACAGACAAATAAACATTATAATTTTACAAACATACACATAGACCTGAGAGTGAATGTGTAAGAGCATTGCAGCTAGGATGCGCCAGATATCAAGGTATGTATGTATGAACTTTGCTATACAAACGTTGTCCGTGACCTCAACAAAAACTACTCACGATTGCAGCTGTTGTTGGTTGCTGTTGCTGTAAACGAGCGCGCAACGACAAGAACAAACAAAAGCAGCAACAATAAGTCTGACAATGAAAGAGAATAGAAAACTTTTATGGTGGTGGTGTTGGTGGTGAAAAGGAAGCATTGTTTATCTGTCGTGCTATGGTTTTACCTGCATTTCACTTTTTGAATATTCTCACTTGGCAACCATTGTTATGCTAGATGAGATAGGATTGTCTGGTTAGAGATAGTTTGGAAGCGAAATTTTTTTTTTATTTTATTTAATTTGTTAGAGTTTTTTTTTAATACGACCTTTACCTATCTTGAGCTGGAATAGAATTTCGAGTATAAAAAATTGTATCGAAATGATAAATAAAAAACAATTAATTTCAAAATGTTACTCATACGACCTGGCGGAACTAATGCAAAAAAAGCACAGAAATTCGTAAATAAGCAGAGAAAGTTGGATAGAATCTTATATTAAATATTGTTCCAACTGATATGGTTTGTTTGGACTTGTTGTGGATTGAGTAGATCACACTTGGATTCAAATTTATCTGATAAACACGTCACTTAAGTCTTTGAAAAGCTCGGCGTTTTGAATTTTCCATTGGGCTTTAGTTTTGTAAGCTAGATATTGCCCTACTCATAAATTCAAACACTCCCCAGTCCATAGTCCCAAAAAAGAGTCCACATATTCAGAGACTCCATATACAAAAATTTTTAAATTAACTTCGGAGTCTTTTTTGACCCCTTTATTACTGCAGTTCAAAAGTTTTTTGGGGTCTTCTTTGAAACTTTTTGGTAACTTTTTTTTAAGTTTTCGTATACTTTTCCGGTTCTGTTATTCTAAAATACGCATTACTTCTCTTAGGGCTCGTTGAATCTTCATAAAAAAAACTCAGTTGTTTGGCTCATTTCGGAACGTTGCGACTTAGTTAGTTAGCTGGGTAATATCGTATGTGGAGCAAAAATTCTCACTGCATGCTTTTAGGCGCAAATAAAGAATTGTGGCTCCCCAGTAGGAAAATGGGTGACACATAATTATCACCCCTATTGCAGGTGCCGAACACGAATAGATAGTCGACTACTAAATGGTTAGCGATCATCGAGCAATTGCGAGTGTCGATCAGATCGTTCAACTAGCGACTGTTAATTTGAATTTTATTGGTAAAAAATTTAAAATAAATTAAAAACGTGCATTTTTTGTTCGATCAAGTTACACAATACCAAAATAAAATACGATCGACTCAATCGAAAAATTAATATGCTCCTGCAAATCGATACTCGCAATAGCGGTTTATGTATATCTTTACACATACAGCAGGTCAATTTTTTTGTATTGAAGATATTCAACAAAAATTGATAGGCACAATCATTATTAAATCAAAAAAATCCAAATGAACAGTATTCAGTGTATCAGAAATTGAAAGGATTTATTTGATGAAGATTTAATCCTTAAGGAATTTTTCCAAAAGTCTCATAAATTTAAAGACAAAAATTACGGAACAGTGAGAAATAAATTTGGTTATTTTCGTGATAGTTAAAATTTTTTTGAAAGACAAAATATGTATATGTGATCCCATGTTCCAATAATATAGGTCGTAGCAGCTTGACACATTTTTGTAATTTGTAGGTTTGTTATCAAAATCACACTGAGAAATGAGTGTACCGTCAAAGTTCGAGAATAAAATGAAAACAGCTGGTTCATTAACACGAGCTGCATTACTGGGTCATGATGTGGTCCATTTATAAAAATTAGCCCAATTTTTTTAGAATTTTTTTTATATGAGTTGGAAGCAATGTGGATTAAAATTAAAAATCAATTATATTAAACCGTTTTATTAATTTAATTGATTATATATGATAATCGAACATTTTTGGATTAATTTTTACATAAAAATTATATTTTGTGTTAGATTAGTGAGGATTTATATCGTTTTCAAATTTAATCCCAGGATTAATCAAATTAATTAAAATTTCAATTCGATTAATTGCGATTAACAAGCATTAATAACAAATTATAAATATTTTAACATTTAATATACATACATAACAAAAATTTTAAATTGATTATCAATGATTAAGATTAATAATCGTTACTAAACCGGTCTCGTTGAAAGTAGGTCCACTCTATACTAACAAAATTTTTCAGTTGTTGTAGTATTTAATTTGGAAAAATGTTAAAAAGAGAAAAACTCAAATTAAAAATTCTGTTTTTTTATGTGAGAATAAAATTAATATTATTGATCAGTTAATGAAGTGCATTATCTATACTACATATATCAAAAAAAAAAAAAGAATATTTGAGTAACATCTATTTACAACAAAACATACATACCTCACACATCTTAACTCTGATTGAATTTTATTAGCACATCGTCTGCTTTTCAAATTGATTATTGATTTCGTTACTTATCAACTACTATTTTTAAATCATCGTTGTTCCAGAAATAATACATCAATAAATATAGACGATCGGCTTAAAGTGAATTAGCATACAACGCTTTAAGTTATGGTAAATGTAATGCGTTGTAAGTTACACTGCGTTCCGAAGCTATAGTGAGAAAATTGGTGCTCTAAAAAAATTCGAGACTTTTTTGGCATGATTTCGGAATTGTTTTGCAGACCATTCGAATTGTTTTGTAGACCTTTTTGGACCATTGCGAGACTTTTTGCGGCATAATTTAGTGATTGTTGTCGCATCATTTGCAAGTCATTTCGAGGTTGTTCCCCAAACCATTTTCGGTTTGTTTTTGACATCATTTTCGAATAATCTAAGAAACGCTTCGGGAAAATTTTGGGATTTTTTTTAAATATAATTTCGGGATTATTTTCGGGGTTGCTTTGACATCATTTCAGAACAATCTAAGAAACGCTTTGGGACAATTTCGAAATTTGTTTAATACAATTTCGGGATTATTTTCGGTACTATTTTTGTATATTGTTATATAAAGCTGTGCAAATTCAAAATCCCTTTTAATTTTTACAATGACAATCAATAAAATATGTAATTAAAAAAAAAAAAAAAATTGCACTATCGTTTTTGCGCACAGTGTAGTCTCCGCTTATCGCTGTTAAAGTAGCGTACAGCGCACGAGCTATTAAGTAAATATTAATGTATGTATTAGCTAAATAAAGTCCGCTTTGTTGTACATTGAACTGCGACGTCCAATATGTGAAATGATAAGAATAATAATAATGGAGCATTAAAAGTGGGAGAAACTGAAGAGCGGGTGAAGCGGAGCTTAGTGCAAAAACCAAAACAAAATTAATTATCATACAAAAAATTAAAATTCATTTGGTATATAGCCAGGTAATGCCAAGGGATCGCAGTTTGATCACCACTTGGTATTTCCAAAGAAGCGAGGGAGCCCCTTTGTTATTATCCTGTCTGGGTAGTAATATCTATCTAGGTTTTTTCTAGTTCTATCAAGGCAATTAAAATCTTAGAAAAAAAGTTTCACTCTCTCGTAACATCTCCCAACAATTCATTTTATATGCGTTTGCACACGATCTTTGATTTTCTTACATTTTTATATTATTCTACAATCACAACTATTCAAGTAGAAGACATCGTCAACATATCTTTATTGTTATTGTTTTTTTTATATGACCATAATTATCAACTAAAAATAAATATATACAAATCTAGAACAAAAACAGTAAAGCTGTTACTATTTTATCAATGCAATGCAAAAACAAATAACAGCAACAACAATACAATGTTGCCTCACGAGCTGATGGGAGAGGGTCTGTGCGTCAACTATTATATCGCGAATGCTTCGTGAAATGCCCACTTTGATGAGTAAGCGTAGAAAATTCTGGTAAATAAAACAAGCAGCCATCTTCCGTACTAACTTACTTTCATTTGAAATTGAAAATGTGCAAAATTAATAAAATTATCTATCAAGCACAATGAGTTTGAAAGCTTATCTTTTCTAATTCTGATTTGTCTGGGTATTTTCTTTTAAATACCTACCTTTAATATCTAATCAAAACACTTAATGACATAGTGCATTCGCAAATAAGCAATATACATACATACATATATACATTTCAGAATATGGTTGAAGAACTTTTTTCAATAACACTCTCGTCTTGAGAATCATTTTGAGATAGGGGTTTCATACATACATTATTTTGAAATAGGGTGGTTTTGAAAAAAAATCTGAGATAGGGCGTTCTTCAAATCAATTCTGGGATAGGGCATTTTTTTTTTTAAATATTTTGAAATAGGGTGATATTCCACTCAACATTCTGTTGTTCTATGTATGTATCTACTATTCAATTATTAAAGAAATCGGTAATATATGAGTCTATATACATACACATATATAAATACAGACCTATTAAATAATGATTTATAAGCTTAATGATTACCGTTTCGATCGATTATTTTTCTGAGCATCAATTTATTTTCCATTACTATACATTTTTAATCACTATTTTCCAGTTAATTAAAAAATAATCCAAAACAATCATGGTTTTTAACCATTATTATAATCATAAAAATAAAATAAGAAAATAATTTTAAGAAAAAAAAAAAAAAAATGGTAAGTAATCAAAAAAATTTCAATTTTTTTTTGATTTTTTTTGATCATTTTTAACTTTTTTTTTTAATTTTTTTTAACTTGTTTTTGATTCTTTTTAACTTTGTTTTTGGTTATTTTTAACTTTTTTTTTGGTAATTTTTAATTTTTTTGGATTATTTTTAACTTTGGTTTTGATTATTTTTAACTTTTTTTTGATTATTTTGAACTTTGTTTTTGATTATTTTTAACTTTTTTTTGATTATTTTTACCTTTTTTTTTTGATTATTTTTTTTTTTTTATTATTATTTTTAACTTTTTTTTGATTGTTTTTTTTTTATTATTTTTTTTAACTTTTTTTTTATTTTTTTTTTTAACTTTATTTTCATAATTTTTAACTTTTTTGTATTATATTTTACTTCTTTATCATTCTTTTTAATTTTTTTTTTGATTATTTTTGATTTTTTGTCTGTTTTTTTCTTTTTAAATTTTTTTTTAATAATCGTTAAGAAAATCATGTTCTATTTTTGATCGTAATCAATCATCATTAAAATAATCATTACAAATTTAAAATCATTCTATTCAATTGATTACTAATTACTAATCAAATTTAACAGGTCTGTATATACATATATAACCTAGCTTTATATTTTTTACTTTCATTACCTCTAATTTCTAAAGCTTTGGCAACTCTCACACACAACAAATCAATTACGCTGCCCACTGCGCAGGGTTTTGCTTTCGCTTATTGTTCGTTCACAGCTGTTATCAGCACTGAAGAGGATCACGCTCACAAAACAAAAAAAAAAAACCGAAAAAAACTAAAATTGGCGCTTTGCGTTTTTATTCCACCACTGCTTGGTATTAACGAAGCGAGATCAGTTTATTCATGAATTTTAAACGCGCACATGGTGGTACTGTGAATTTGTGCTTTGGTGTTACTTTTACGAAATTTCGAACAAAAAATAATAAAAATTACGTTTATTCTAAAGAAACAATCTAGCAAGTAGTGGAGTGAGAAATTAAATTAAATATTATTTTTGTATAATGACGGTGTAACTACTAGCTAATATGTGAATAAAAAATTACCACAAATTGTGTGTAAATAAAAGGAAAAAAACTAAAAAAGAAAAACAACAAACAAGAATTAAATAAACAATTGCACACGTTTGCTTGAGGTATGTAAGTACAAATATTGCGTACATTGAAATGGTATTTTTAAATTATTTTTGTTTTTGTTCTTAGTTTTTTCATGTTTCTTTTACTTTCGATTTTTTCTCCTTTTTATTTATGCTGCTACAACAACTTGTTCCATATATTCTAATACAAATTTTCCTTATTTTCATTATTTTGTGTTGTTATTTGGTGCACCGCTCGCGTCCGCCAACTCGTGCCGAAAATAGATAAATATGTATGTCGTAAAAAAAAAAATTGTTTACCCACGCTTCTGCTAAAGAACTGCAACAAAGTAGCGGTACAGGGTATGTGAAAAAGAGTGGAATTTTATATGTTTTTAAAAAGTTGAAAGAAAGTATAAATATATAAAAAACTGTGGACTTTAGCTATAGTTTTAATATAATATAGGCAAAAAGACTTTTTAGAAACATACAAATCGTCTGGAATTTTTTTTTTAAGATTTTTAACTTGATACCATTTGGGAAAATAGTCGATTCTTCAAATAAAGGAACTGCATAGTTTTGATATGAAAGCATTCTCATTACTCCACTTGAAAAAATATTGCATTCCGACTTGAATTTCAGCAATATTTTCCCACATAAATCAACCTTCACAATTTACTTTTTTGTTCGAGATTTCACTAATTATAATTAATAATAATTATTAAAACCTAATTTGAAATATAAAATTTATAATATATGTATAATATATATGTAATATAAGATTAGAAATACTACCTTTCGTCAAACAAATTTATATCTTTTTATTTCTTCCCTTTCTTTATTTTTTTGGCAAAAATTGTCGCAATTTCACTTTCGTTCACGTGTTTTGCCTAATGTCAGCTGTGCCACAAAGCGAGTGCTGCCAAGTGTTAAAATTGCTGGCCTACTTTCAAAATAAGCTACAGCGGTTTTCAAACATTGGTGATTACTTTTAGAAGACGACTGAATATGGCTTCATAAAATGCATACAAACTTATCCCTTCAAAACAAAAAATATCAAATATAAAAAATATAAACTCTGATTCAAACACCCATTACATTAATTCATACTGTTGTTTGTTATTGAAAGCGAAACATATTGGAAATAAAAATCGAGTGGACTTAAATTATTGGCCAAACAACTCAATTATTACAACATAAGGGGATTTAATATGTAGCAGAGTTGAAGTGAAAACTTTTATACTTTTGTTCTTTGTCGAAAATCACAAAAGAAATAAACTCTTTGTGTTTTGTCGTACATATTCATATCTTGCAATATAAAACTCAATATATAGATATGAATACTATAATAAAACTCTAGAAAAGTCGCGTCTGTATATTTTAATAATATTTCTTTGAAAAAATTACTGAAGGTAATAAAGGAAATGTTGTAGATTTTTTTTTGAACTACTTTTAGAATTTTTTTGTCCCTTTTCTTTTATTGGGATGGGTATCTTTCCTATAAACTCTCTTGGAAATATTACGAAAAAAATTAAATTTATGAAATCATTAGCAGCACGCAATTTATTCGATCTCCAAAATTTTAAAAAATTCGAAGAAACTACACAAAACTAAGCGGAAAATAAGTTTCATTTCTGTAAAACAGCATTTACTGTTATTGAGTACAAAAATCATTTCTTAATGATTTGTTAGGACCCTTCCTATCGCTTATATCAGAAACAACGGATCGTTATAAATCATTCTTTTTTTTTGATAAATAAATTGAGTGAAGGATAACCAAAAATTTACTGATAAATATAATGTTATAAGAGCACATAGCATTATTGTGATTGAACCTCAGACTCATTCAGTATTTACTTGTTTTAAGCTTACTAGCAAAATTTTACTAGAGATGACAATTGTTCGAATATTGACAATCACGGGATTGCGGGATTAGTATAAAAATCTGAAGAAATTGCTTGATGAACCATACAACATAAAATTTTGTAACAAATAATATGTTTCTATATTAAAGCGAAAGTAACTTAAAATTTTTTTTTCAAAAGTTTTAAATTTTTACCCTATTTTTGGAATAGTTCCGGGGTTTTATTTAATTTTTTTTGAATTCATCTTTATGAATATCAAATTTTTATGTGAAAAGAATATGTGTTTTATTTTCACATTGTTTCAAATCATGCTACTTTAGATATCAACAATTAACAAAACAAAAGTTAAATTTTAAAAAAATTTTGTATAATTTTAATATAAAAAAAATATAAATATTGAGTTTGTAGTTATATATTTCCAATCCCGAAAATGCTTATTGTAAGAAAGTTATACAGAAATTTTCAGCATCTCGAAAACCAGGATTCCGGGATTGTCAACTCTAATACATACGCTGGACCGTTTCATTCAACAAATTTTTTTATAATTTTCAAAAACAAATTTATAATTAAAGCCGATATATATTTAGTTGAATAAAACTAATTATAAAGTGCCTTTTAAAGGATATTCATTTCAAATTATCTTTATTAGTGTCGCTATTTGGGTAAAGTTGTCGAGTGTGGGCTGTAATAAATACAAAAAATAAAAACACAAAAATCTGAATTGGTCTAATCTGAATGCAAAATGAAACTAATAAAAAAGTTAAAGAAAAGTAAAAAAAAAAAAATTAAATGGTCTAAAGTCTGTATTTAAAAAATTCGATCAGCACTTATAAATCCGCTTCAGTTCAATGATTTTTATTGTTTGTTTTATTTTATCGTTAAGTAGTTTTGTGCTTATCAACAATGAAATTTCACACTCTCTATCGCTGGCCTTCGCAGTATCAGATGCGTTTTTACATATTTTCAAAACCACTTAAACATGTCAAATATATATATTTATGCTGGCAATAAAAGTTTTTGTACTTTGGCAGTTGATTTAAACTAGTAAGAAAATTTTAAATTCTGTTAGCAACAGAATTGAAGGTAAAATTGTTGTTGGTTTTAGCAAATAAAAAAATTAAAAATAATTCATCATTATTTGGCACATACAGAATATGCGATTTTGGATAATACGTAGCAGACCAGTCATCCCATATTAGCAAAAAGTTCAAATATTCCGGTTATCCTAAATCAGGCTATCCAACCCCCTCACCAATTTTCCATGCATCTCAAATACATACCATCACAATCGTTTTCATTCACACTTTTTCTTCATCTCATATTCATCTTCTCCATTTTAGTACCTAGTACATATTCATCTTCTCCATTTAGTTACCTATTGAGTCCCAAGATTCGCTTATAACGTCTTCCCGATCTACATATTTTTCTTAAGCTTCCCTTTCTGGTCCTACCATTTTTTATCACGTATGTTTAGCTTGCATCCCCAACACCGTTCTAGAGTCTTGTTTTGGTAAAGAAAACTAATGTCTCAGTCGGTGGAAAAATTTTGTATAGGACATTCTTCCGTTGCACTATCTTATGAAGTCACCCTCTACTTTTTAAAATTTCCACAACTTTTCAGATTTTCTATGAAACATTTGTTCAAAAAGAAAAGACAGTCTATATATTTAATCTACGCTGGAGAAGTTTTGGTATTATGCGTGCGTCACTTTGAGTTTGCGTGCTTGCGTGCGATTGTCTCAGCGGAAGCTCGCATAATCAATTAGCTGATGCGGCGCTGCTTTGTTCAATTAAATTGAAATTAAAATGTATAATTCGAGTGCGTCAAATTTTTTGAAAGATTTTTTAACTTTAGTTACAAAACGGCAATTTAGTTCGTTTGCAAAGAACATTAGCCTGTTACATAGATGAAATCAGTTATCAAGCTTTTATAGCATTAGGAATCCACACTTTAAGAAAGTAATCCTACCGCTCTTTAAGCTAAAGAAATCAAGCGCAGAAATATTTAGGTCACTTAGTATTTTATGCACGTCTGCAATAACAACTTCCTTATGATACCATGAACTATATATGTATGTATGTATAGCTTTCATTCTTGCACATTACATTGACCTTATGTACCTATTTCAGGAATAACTTATAATAGAGCTTAATTGCTTTATTCCTATAATAAGCCCATTCATACACTAAAAGTTATTGTAAAGCGTCTTTTGTGTATTGAAGTGCATTCGGAGCAGTTTCAATTTTTAAATTTCGCTTCAATTCGCAGTATGCCAAATTGTATTGATGGTCTCACAGATTTCCGTTGCTGAAGCTGTTAACGACCTCAGCACGCAAATTGACTTTGACATTTTAATTAATTTAATGCAAAGCTTTGAGCTTCATTCATGAAATCTTGTGCATAGTGTTGAGCAAAATAATAGCAGTTGTAAAATGTTAATTTAAATGTTTATTTTATTTATTATTTTGCTAGTATTGAGATAATCTAGATAAGGGTATGTATTGGATTCTGTAGAGTCTATTAAATAATCTAAAATATAGCCATATGCTACTTGGCGATACATATTAATAATTTTGCTTCATACAAACAAAGAAGTACACTGAGCTCTACTCAAAGAGGCCCACTTCCTTATTCAAATGTATTCTTCTTCTTCTACTAAAACTTATATCAAGTATCCTGGTTCGAAACGAGCTCGAGGCCACTAAAAATATTTCTGTAGCGAAAATTATAATGAATATTCAATTCATAATTATTTTTTTTTTTTTTTAATAATTCATTACTTATTAAAAGTGTTTTGTTGAATTGAACATGCTAACCATTGGGCTGGGTTTTTGTCTTCCAACTAAAAAAAAAAATTATTAAAAAAGTAATAAAATTTATGTAAAATGTATATTTTCAGTCATAGACTTTTTTTGAATGATTGTTTCCAAGCCCATGCAAAAATTCTTGAAAAATTAAAAAAAAAAATAGCTGACAATTTTAAAATTAAAGCAACTCTTCAATAAACATAAATTTGCCTCTCTTGCGGAGAGTCAACAAAAAAAAAAAACGAATAAGAATAAAATTGTTAAAATTATTCTTTAACCTTAAAATTTAAATCAATTTTGAAATATCTGCAATTTTTTTGAACAACACTGTACGCAGAAGTGCACGAATTAGCCTCAAGAAGTGTTCTGAGCTTTAATTATTTGAAAAATTTATAATATTTACCGAGAAAATGGCGTCACAATTCTTGTGCATCAACAAATATTTAAATAATAGCAAACATGAGCTAATTTTGATAAGAAGAAGAAGTTCTAATGTAATGTCTTTGGATCCGAATTTAAAAAAAATTGTGGGAGAGTGATCCACGTTCAATACTTGTACCTTTTGTATACAGTGAGCTAACTGATCCCTACTATGCCTATTGAAAGTAAACTTGTCTGACCGTATTCGTAGGAGGATAAAGGAGATCTGTCCGACACTACCCTTACAGGCATAAAATAGACTAATTAGTCTATACATAGGGCATGCTGAAACAAAAGGGATCACATGACATTAACCCATACAAAGGGATCCAAACTGGCATAAGTCATATGCGAACTATTCTGGGTTAACAATTTTTTTCTTTTTTTCTTTTTTTAATTCCAATTCTCAGTACAAATTTATCGCTTTTAAACTAACCAAAAAATACACCTCAGGTGGACCGCAATTATTTCAGACATTTAACAAATCGCTGATAACTTAATAAGTGGCTATGAAATAAAAGCGAAATGAAAGAAAGAAAAAAACGCAGCCGATAACCACGCCGTATAAATAATAAAACTTATCAAGCAAAGTCTGATAAATGAAATCGATGGTTACGAAACCAAAACTGAAGGTGTTCGAATTATTTTAATTGCATTTTTTTTTAAATATTCCATTGTTATGTAAATAATAAAAGATAATAAAAAATTGCTAAGAAAATCAACAGACAATAGGTCTGATGCCAAGTTATGTGTATATCTACGGTAATGCTAAATTTGTTATTATCTTCTCAAGAAATGAGAGACGTGAGCGTGAAGAGCTTGATAATGGAAAATCCGGAACATAATAATAGATAGTTTCAGAACTCAGAGAGAACTCTTGAAGGAAATAAAGTTGACTTGGTAGCTGTATATTTGGATAAATAAAGATTCAAAATCAGCGGAGGATAGCTCCTTTCATGCGAAAGGAGACAGACATTCTAGCCAGAGAGTTGTTCCTATAGACACCTTATTTTTACGGAGACACAATTTTTTTGTCTCACTGAGTTGGAAAAAAAAGAAAGAGCATTCTTGGATTTGTCCAGTGTTGCCAATTCGATAAAAAAATAGTACGTAATGGTCTATATCGCCTGACCCATGACCCTCAATTCATTCAAGTGAGAAATCGTGCTATCTTCAGCAACCGTTAACATTTTTCGCAAAGTTTCTACTCGTATTTTGGAGTCACCCAGTGCCATGGTGGCACAGTGACAGGCTGTATATTAAGACAGTTATACATTAGAGTGTACAAAAAAAATTTCTTTGAATTTTGTGCTCTGCTGATTTTTGTGTTTTTAACAAAATTTCCAAAGTAAAATGTTGAACTCAGAAAATCATTTCAATACTGAAAAGGTGCACCTCGTTTCACAATTTTCGCATATAAATTTTTATTTGGAGTTAAATTTGCTACGAAATGTTGAAATGAGATTAGCTCTAAACAATCTTAACTAGAAGTGTAAGACTTTTAAAAAATTTTAATTAAAGTCAGAAAGTTTTATATTTTTTTTTGTTTCACCAAACTGCAAAATAATATTAACATAATATTAAAAAATAATTTTTTTCAATCCAATCTAATATACATATGTATATACCGCTATTTATGATCTCTGCCGTTTTTTTCGTTTGCTTTTAATTCTTATCAGTACGCCAAATATTTGCTCACTCTCATAATCTTTTAGCTTATCATTATTTCTTTCTATTTCATTCTACTGAGAGGTCAATCATTGATTTAATATTTGTTTTGTGTTATAATTGTTAGCTGTCGGTAATTTAAATTAATTCAATAAAATAGTTTGACAGTTCCGTAAATAGGCTGATCGATAGCAGTAGGCAATTTTTAACGCTCTCTAAAATTGTACCAACAAATGCGCTCATGTGAAAATATACGCGAGTTTTCAATTTGTTAAAATAAAAAAAATCAATTTGGGTGAAGTGAATTGATGTAAATCGGTGATTGGCAAATCAAATGTGTTGTAATTGTATTACAAAGAAGTAAGTATGTGAGTACATTTTTATGGCATAACAAATGCTTAATTAATGCTTATCGAGCGATAATTGAAAAATAAACTGACAGCTGTTTTCACCATCAGCGGTTTGTACTAAGTGGCACTTTATTTGTTGACAGGTGTATAAACTTCAATGTCAACATATGAGCGATTAACCGTTACTATGACTAAAGCTGCGGTTAGTCTTACATAACATAGACTTCACTTGACTTATGCAAGTTAGTCTGGATTACACATATGTACCTTAGAGGAAGCAATCTTGGATTTGAACTTACATATTTTTCTTTGAATTAAAAAAAGGCAGGCTAATTTATTTTAATAAGAAAGAAATAAAAATTATGAAATAAAAACTGTTAAAATGAACTAAGGGAAAAGGTTTACAAAAAAAAATTAAGTGTCACTTGAAACTAACGTAAAAACCACCTAATCCACAAAATTTTAAGTTAACTGAAGTACCCGTAAGTGTAAGGCCTGAGAGTTCGCTGAAAGCTGTGGCGCAATATTTCGTTATTACCGGCACCGCTTAGTTATTTTATCGGTTTGATTTAGTTTTTATGTAAAATTTTTTATAATAGGACCCGTGACTATGACTGAACTCAAGGTAAAAAATAATAAATTTTTTTAATTTTTTTTTTATTTATTTTTTTATTTTATTTATTATTTTTTTAATAATGTAATGAATAATTCAAAGTTTTTAATTCAATAGTTTGCTAATTTCATTTATTTTGAGATTATTAGAAACCTCTCCATCCTTGTTTTTGTAAAAATATTTGAAGTATTAGGCTCGGAAGGGGCCTAAATATGCTATTTGCCGAAACATTACGTTACGGCGGGCATAATTGTGCCTTTAGTATCTTTTGCATTACAACATTTTTGACATCTTACGCTGGCGCAATGTTAAAAGTGCTTAATTGCGGTACCACTTTATAGGAAACCAAAGCGTAATCGGTTACAAGCAAAATTCATTTAATAAAAGCGCATGTGTTAAAGTCAAGTAAAGTTTATCCTATGCACTAAGTATAATCATGGCTTAAAGCAATTTAAACTTAATTTCCAATTTGTATGCATTTGAAAGTTAGTAAGAACTTTTCGTTCACTCCAATCTTGTGCTTATATAAGCGACATCAGCTGTAATTATTTCTTTCGTTTATTTCATTTGCATTTCATAATATTGTAATTCGCAACCAGTTAATGAAAAATGCCAAAGATAGCGCTTATATATATATTCAGCCCAAATCGAGGTTTTTCAAAGTTCAAATGGGGGAAAAAGCATTAAAAGCTCTTTGCGCTAGACGGCCATCTACGACTTATCCAAATAAAAAGTTGAATATACAAAAATTAAATTAAATTAATGTTATAGGGCAATTTTTAACTTAGCTCGTTTCTCATTTTCTGAAAACAGTTACAGTATCTAGGAGTAAATCTTTAAGCGTAAGTTTAAACTAGGCGTAACACAAATGCGTCAAGAGTTAATGGAAAATTTTTGAGAAAATATAAATAAAAATTTTATTTTAGTTGGAAAGCACACATACAAATATACATATGCAATTAGCGGATACTTACACTTTTAATTGCCTCTGTTCATTTATAAATAAGGCAATTCGATTATCACGTGCTAAAATTATCAGTTTATTTAGTTTGCATTCATTCTCAAAGCTCTGATAAGCAGTTCAAGCAGAGCTCAGCTGAGGTCAAACCTAAGGTGGGATGTGGGAAACTGGGCATTAGCACATATGCACGTAGATGAATTGCTATCTACCATGTGAAATTATCAATTATATGAGTTTTGTTGTTTTTAATTATTGATAACTGGACTTAAGAGCTTGATCGTTTGATTCATGTACTTTAAGCTATGGGATCGAAACTCATATCAAAAAAAATTTATGAAGTTAGCTTTCATGAAAGAAGCTTAAAGCTTGCTGATTTCAGATTATTTTATTATTTATTTATTTAATGAAATGACTTGAAGCCACTAAGTGCTGGAACTGCTGATAAAATCTATTATTCGCAATTAATTAAATAAATAAATACAATTTTTTTTTATTTTGTAAAATTGAAAACCGAGCAGCTATTTGAAGCAAAAAAATAAAAAATAACAAAATCGTGCGTCAGAAAAGTTGGTAGCACGATTATTCTGGCTCAGGCATGAATATCTATATTTTATAGTTCGTCATGGCTTAGTAGATAACCTTTAACAGCATAAAACATTTTTTGGGGGGCTCGCTTTGCAAATTTTAAAGAATTTCATCATACATTTTGTGTGTTATTTTGTTGTACTAAAAGATGTCTTGAGAGCAGGGACATAACTGGAATGAGGACTAAAAGCTTTCAGTGAAATCTAGACCACACCGAAATTGGAACGTAAACTTAACCAAACAAAGGAAGTGAAAATTTTGTCATAAACTCGACCGAAAACTTGAACTGGAGAGCAAGCATGAAATTGAAACTGAAAGTGAACCCAAAACGAACTGGGACAAACAAGGACTGGAACATAAAATTGGACTTAAGGAAAAAAAATGGACACCAAAACCGGACATGAAATTGAACCCCAAACTGAAATCGAAACAGAAACTAAAATCAGAGACAAATGCAAAACGGAAACCGAGGCAAAAAACCGGAACCCAAACTTGAGTTGAGACCAAAATCAACACTAGAACCACAGACTTTCTACCGGCACCTAGAAACTTATTATGATTAAAACCAAAGTGAATTTATGAGGTGGGTTCTGTCGAAAGGTGAGTTTCAGCTCAGGCGGTCCACGCTCAAGTATAGGTTCGCCAGTGAGAGGTGGGGAACTCTGGCGACGGCCTACCTAAACATACCCTATGTAAGTGGCTCACCTAACCAAACTGAAGAGATTTTCTTAGTGTGTTGGCCCGTCAGTGGATACCTCCATCTCCCTAACGTAGTCGGGCACTCTCTGTGATCAATTCCCTTATATAGGATGAATTATAAAACAGTTGCGAATTACATGTTGTGTTGACATTGATATCTCAATGAAAAATTTAGTTAGTCATGCTTGACACATATGTAAATGTTGTGAGAAGCGTAGACTTACCAGAGATTTTACATATGTACAATTTTAATACAAATATACCTATATTGACTATTACTTTCCTTGCAAAACATTACTAATCAACGCTCTTCCTTTTTATATTACAGAATTCAAAACATCTAGAACAATCAATCCTACACAGCAATTAAACAAAATCATAAACAGAGATAACAAACAATTCTTCGCAGAAAATTCAAAGAAACGAAACGTCAAGAAAATCAAACGAGCAATGATAGCTTGCAAGAAGGTCATGTCGTGCAGAGAGCAGTGCTGATTGCATTTTGAGTGGCATTCGAAAGGGAATTGAATATTTCAAAAAACACAGAAGAGGATATCGAGTGCAAATAGCGCGTGCACAACAACAATAAATACATACATTTGTGGAATTGACGACAGCAGACTTTGGCAATTGGTGACATTTATACTACCACTAACTGCTTCCGTAGTAGAGCGCACCATTGGCGAATACATTCAAAAGACTGATTTATAGCACGATTTTTCTTCGAAATTTCACAAACTAAAGCTTTTTTCAATTAACTACAAAAAACACCTTTTGAAATAACTAATTAAATACATTTCAACATTCCGGCGTGTGGTTTATTAAGTAAGAAACTAATTGTAAAGAAATGGTACATGCACCAGCGCGTAAAAATAAAACAACAACAAATGGCAATTGTGATTTGGTTGAAGATGTACTCGCACCAGTGCCACCGGATGGCGGTTGGGGTTGGATGGTGGTATTTGGATCGTTTATGATACACATTATAAGTAAGTATGGATATATATTTAATATATTCAGTTAATTTTTATTTAGTATAGGATGAAATTACATTATAGTATACAATAGCCAGCATCCTGCTTAATTCTCACAGAATTACCCTGGGTTATTAGAAGACTTCAGAAGCAGATGTCAGCTCACATACCACACATACATAAGGCCTTTCCACGTGCTTCATCATATCAAAACAGGATGATTATTGCAGTAGATTAGCCGCTTCGGCCTCAGCCCAAAATACAATGGTTTTCTCCGTCCGATTCATAGTGTATTTTACTGACATCTTTCAACAAAGTTCAGGTAGCTCCTAAGCCATTCCGGTGAAAAGTCGTTTTTTTTTAGTTTAGGCTTCGTATTAATTACAGCCCGATGCAAATTTATTAAGTTTATATTTTTTATTAATTAAAACAGCATTTCACAATCACAATTAGTCAATCCTTAGAAAGCATAATTCAACCTAAAGAAACGTTATTTAAATTATTCCAATATAAAATGTATTAACTTACACAATTGCTCTGACAAATGAAGTTGTAAAAATAGAGGCTCAACGTTTCGCTTTCACTTTGTTTCGCGGTTTCATTTGAGCACTGCTTACTCGTTGTTGTGTCGTTGCTGCGCCGCTGTCGCAGAAGCAGCGTCGCAAAAAAAAAAAAAAAAGTGATTTTCTGACATGCATGTGCTTGCGTGAACTACAACCCAAATGTACTATTTAAAGTACTAAATTATTAAGTGGATTATGAGTTCACTCCAAAAACTGTTATTTATTAGATATGGAACTTTAAAATTTAAATTAAATTAATCTTTAAAAACTCACGAGCATCAATTTCACCAAAAAAATTGCAATGCAAGATGGCGTTGTTAACTTAACGATTGCTGTCCGAAGACTGAATTATTTTCGTTTTTGCTCGAGTATGCATTGATGCAACATTCAACTGTTTTTGGGATAATGGAAACGTGGGAAACGTTATGAAGAATTTTTTTGCGGTTTTGTTAACCTTTATTAGAAGCTCGGATTTAAATAGCACAAACTAAACAAGTGATGTAGCTTGACCAAACATTTATTGTAGTCTTTTAAGAGATGGCAGTGGACTGTGAGCAGTACTGAATTTAAAATGCCTGGTAGCGAAACTTAGATAAAGTCTCCATCTTCGGAGTTCTAAGGACTTGTTTTATATCTCAGCTGAGGATTACCTAAACAGTTGCAAAGTAACTGAAACGCCACTTAGAAACACTAAATAAAGAATTTTGATATCACAAAAGTTTTTTTTAAGATTATTTTGTTAGTCGTCATGTTTGTTATATAAGAAAAAAAAATACAATAAAAACAACTATACAACTTAAAGTGTTACCATTGACGGTCGCAATCAAGTTAGGTATCGACACATGAGCCATATCTTCTACAGAACTTGTAAATTATAATAAAGTTTACAACAAAAAACGTGCACTTTATCTACGACTACGAAAAACCCTTCGCAACAGCAGACTGGAGATTGTACTTGTAAATGTTTAAGTAACAGCCCTTGAGCTACAAGTGGAACCCTCTATGGTACGACTGGCAAAAAGCCATGGAGCAGACTGATTGCCGCGAACTGGGCTCCCTGATGTAAAATTACCTAATACGACTATTTTCTATTTGAACATCCAATACGACACGAAGATATTTGGTCTAGTAATACCAGCGAAATTCTAGTAAGAATACCGGAGCTCTGAAATTGTTTTAATCACCTGAGAACTAAAAACTGTTAGCAGTTGTTGCTGTTACTGTGGCAGTATTTTCGAAACAATTTTGCCTCCGATATTGGGACCGTGGTCGATGTGGATTTTAGTAATCTATGATAAAGGCATTGTTAGATGCTTAATGGGAATCTCGGGATCGTTTTTAGGCAGTACAAATTTCAGAAACACTTACATATATACATATATCTTCAGAGGACTTACTAAAATTTTGTTTCTCTCATTTTTCTTTTTCACAGCCGATGGTATGACATACTCATTTGGTCTCTTCTACAATGAATTCCTTAGTTACTTCAATGAAGGCAAAGGCTATACAGCCTGGATAGTATCAATTATGGTTGGTGTGACCTACGCCTCTGGTGAGTATCTTGACTTTAAGCACCAAAATGGTGTAAGCGACAAAATGCATCACTTACAATATTTTTGAGACAACTAATATTTTACTAAGTATGTCTGCCATATTTCTCCTCCTCAGGTCCCATCTCTTCGGCTTTTGTCAATCGCTATGGCTGCCGTGCGGTTACAATCGCTGGAGCCATTTTTGCCGCCGCTTGTATCGTTGCCAGCATATTTGCGCAAAATGTTTTAACGCTCATATTCACCATTGGTATTGGTACCGGTTTTGGTTTGGGTCTCATTTATTTGCCAGCCATTGTGAGTGTAACAACTTGGTTCGAGGCGAAACGTTCGCTAGCGACCGGCATTGCTGTGTGTGGTTCCGGTTTTGGTACATTCATTTTTGCACCACTCACCGATTATTTAATTGGCTCGTTTGGTTGGCGTGGTGCTATGCTCATCATTGGTGGTATTGTGTTGAATTGCATTATATTTGGTGCCATGTTTCGTCCATTGAAACCACCAAAGCAGGCGAAGAAGAAGAAAGCCGATATTATTGATAGTAATACAACGATGGCTGAGCTCAAACCATTGAAGTCTCAGGCGAATGGTGGTGATCAATATTTGCAGCTACCACAACGTGCGGATGTGCCATTATGCCGCTCGAACAGCGTTGGACATGGCATCAATAGTAATAATGTAAGTTTGATATGAAAGGGGAAGGGTTTTGCTGAGTTATGTATTGAGGGTCAAATTTTCGTTTTTAGAAATTATTTTATTTTATTTGTACCAGACCTGTTAAATAATGATTACTAATCGTACAGATTACCGGTTTGATTATTTTCCTGAGAATCCATTAAATGATTAAATACCATTACTATAAATTGTTAATGATTATTTTCCAATTAACTAAAAAATAATAATAAAAAATTATGAAAATAAAAATTATTAAAAAGTAATCGAATAAAATCAAAAGTAATCATAAAAGGTTTTTTTATTTAAATTTTAATGATCATACAAAATCATAATTTTTTTAATCGTAACCAATTAATACGTATTTTTTATTATAATTTTTTTTTTTTTATAATGATCGTATAAAATCATAATTTTTTTAATGGTAACCATTTAATAAATATTTCTTATTATTATTTTTTTTTTTAATAATAGCACAAAATGATTTTTTTTTTAATCGTAACCAATTAATTTTTATTTCTTTTTATTTTTTTTTTTTTTTTATAGTACAAAATGATTTTTTTTTGAATCGTAACCAATTAATAAATATTTCTAATTATAATTTTTTTTTTAATCGTAACCATTTATTAATTATAAATATTTTTTATTATTGTTTTTTTTTGTAATCGTACAAAATCATAATTTTTTTAATCGTAACCAATTAATAAATATTTTTTATTATTATTTTTTTTTATTAATTTTACAAAATCATAATTCTTTTCAATGTTTAAAATTTTTTTCTTGACAACAATTGAAATAATCATTACCAAATATAAAATCGGTCTAATCAATTCATTACTAATTACTCATCAAAGTTAACAGGTCTTGTACTTCGTGAACATTTTTTATACCCAGTAGCGGTAGGAAATTTTATAAAAATTTTTACAAATGCTCACACTTTCAAATTATATTATTTGGTAGCGTAACAAACCAACTGGGAACCTTTCCCACTTTTCGTTGCCCAAAAATCGCTACTGGGTATAAAATATAAAATTTCGCCCAAACCAGAAATAGGTTTTGCAATTTTTGTTGTAAGTTTTTTCTATCATTTATAAAAGCATTCTCAATGTTTCTATTTTTTTTTACTTCATGACAACTTTAGTTGCATACGCTGCGTCCCTCTTTCAGGCGTTGCCGGATGCTCTCGCTCGACTTGACAATGCTGTTAGCGCAAGTAAAATGTAGTTCGTTCCCAACATACGAAGATCAATCCAATATAAATCAATCCGATCTCACTCTCCTATCATATACTAGTACAAATGTATGTGCCCCAACACGTTGGCAATATTCCTGCCAATAGTCGATATTGTTGGCTGAGCAGAAGATCGATCTAGCTGCACAGAACGGTTCTAAGGTGCCACATTGCACAAGTTATTTATTTCAAAAAAAAATATTTCTCAAGATTTATTCAGAACTGCATTTTCGAGACGGCAGGCTGTATAAGCTGGTCGGTCTTCTATTCAACTAGCGATGTGTGTCCTTATAATCCCTAAAATATATTTGTTGTTGCTTTTCTATCTGCACGTTATCCAAGCACGTTGTGTTACAATTTACCTCCCTTTACCCTTTACCATCTTCACAATTTACACTTCATGCTCTTTTGTGGTTTGCTATGCAAGTTTTTGTTAAACGGAATGCTTCAAGACCCCACCCCTTCCTAACCGAGTGCTTGTTAGACTTTTTGTAACCAATTCCTGTATGTTATCGCTCTTAAAGTTATCTTAACACAATTCACTTTCGATATTATATAGAACGGTCAAGCTGTAAATGGCTCAAATGATAAGGTCGCAGTCACAATACCTCCGGGCACCAACAACACAGATATGATACGTCACCGCAGTCAACCGCATTTGGATAGCATATCACCCGAGCATGAGAACTGGGGTAGTGGTACGATGTATCGTCCGGATATTCTTTATCAGGTGAGTGTGCAGATATTTAGCTAAGAGCAGTTATCTTAATCCCTTAACCTTTATTCCTTCAGGGTTCTCTTCTCAACATACCCGAGTACACGGCATCACGCAATGATCTCTCGGGTTCGGGGCTGATGAAACGTTATGGCTCGGTACGACCAAGCGCACGAGGCAGTCAAAGTCAGGTAAATCGTTTTTATAAGATTGGATTTTATTTTGTTATTGGCATTGTTACAGTTGCAGCATAATTTCTTTATTAAAGTCTCAACACAAAATTTTCAAATCTTTTATTTGCAACTTATTCCGGCATCCAAAATTGATTTGAGTATTCTCTCACATAATTTAGCACCAAATTAAAGAAGAAGTAGAGTAAATGCAGTAAAAATAATGAAATTGTAATTTGCACATAAAATGATGTCTCGTGGGAATCGCTAATTTTGAAATGAATCATTTTTTTTTTTTTTTGATTACTTCAAAAAATTTTTATTTACTAAATTTGGTTTTGAACTTTGAAGTTTTGAATTTCGATGTACGCGATTGCTATCTCTAATTATCGATAACATAATCAGGTTGTATTCAGGTGTGATTGATTTTGATGAGTAGATTACAGGCAACGCTATAATAAATCAAGTAAGGAAGTCTAAGTTCTGCTGAAACCGAATACTAAGTACCGAGTCGTGTGTGTAATAAGGTCATCAGGTCATTGTAACTACCAAATTCCATAATGGTAGCTTACCTAAATTCCTTTCAAAAACTTTTGTACAAAACTGGGCGTGGTCGTCTAACAATTTTTCGCTTGCGTACCCTATGCATCCATAGTATACTTGGATCAAGGTTCGTAGCTTCATCTATCACGGTTATGAAGTTATTAACAGTCAAGTTTGGAAAATTGATTGAGCATTTTGTTCTCAGTGTTGCCGTTTTGATTGTTTAAAAAAGAAATTTTTTGGGATTTTTCTCACTTCAAAAAGTATGCCCGCCAGGCAAGCGATAATTTCGATTCTCATACATATCGGTACTCTGTAGTTCGTTCGAATTCACTTAAGTGGATAAATGGAGAGGAGATTAAATGCTCTCTAACCAAAAAAGTTGGAATGCCAACCACTGCTTAGATCATTGATAAATTTAATGCTAGAATTTAACACATTTTTTATGAACCGTTCAACTAAAAAACCGGTCCTATGTCGTATTGTAGTATATTTTAAAGTTTGATTTAAAAATGTTCAATTGTTCGAGGGATTTCAAAAACAACCCACAAAAATTGCATAAAACGCGGAAAAAATATATTTATTTCAATTTTAAAACTAAGAGACGCATATTTGAGAAACTTTGAAAAATCATTTACATACATAGTAAATATTATTAAAGTAATTTTTTTCTAATTAGACATTACACTTTCAATGTAGCTCACTAAAAAGCCATAGAACCAACGTAGAATAAAGTACGCCAAGATAGCACGAAAAATATTGTAAACCCAAAGTTTTCTGAAAGTGAAGAGAGAAAAAAAATATTTTTATATGCATTGATATGTCTATATAGCAGATCTGTTAAGTAATGATTACTAATTCTAATGATTATTTTTTTGTATTATTTTAAATTTTTTTCCAATGATAATGAATTAGAAACTTTTGTTGCTTTTGATTACTTTTTATTTTTTTTTTGCTTTTTTTTTTGATTAATTCCTTTTTTTGGATTATTTCGATAACTTTTAATTTCTTTTCCAATTTTGATTGCTTTTGATTACTTTCCATTTTTTTTTACTTTGGTTGTTTTGAATTTTCTTCTCCAATCATAATCAATAACTATTCTATCCTATTTCCATTTTTTTATTACTTCCGTTTTTGTTTTTTTTTTGGGTTTTTCTGGGATTATTTTTTATTTTATTTACAATCGTAATCAATTAAAAATCAATTAAAAATTTCTTTTTTTTTATTACTTCCTTTTTTGGATTATTTCGATAATTTTTAATTTCTTTTCCAATTTTGATTGCTTTTGATTACTTTCCATTTTTTTTTTACTTTGATTATTTTTAATTTTTTTCTCCAATCGTAATCAATTACGAATTTCTATTTTTTTATTACTTCCGTTTTTGTTTTTTTTTTTTGATTATTGTTAATCGTAATCAATAAGTACTTGTGAAGTTTTGGTAAGAATTTAAATAATCATTAAGCTAATGCGAATTTAACAGTTCTACTATATAGCAAGATATTAAAAATTCTCTATAAACTTCAATCTTGGCACCTACATTCTTATTCTCTTTTGCGCCACGGGTATAGTTTTTGGATCTTCATTAAACAAATATTCACGTATAGAAAGTATCATTGTGCTACAAATATCAATCAAACCCTGTTCGGTTTTGGCACTAAAGGCATCTTTCGAAAGATCAAGTTCGGTGCTGTAAAGAAATTTACGCAGATTAATAGATACAATTTTTATTTCTATTTTTTTGTTTTTCTTTTAAACACCAACCCTTTTGTTTCCACCAGACATTCGTTAAAACATGTCATACCCGGACTATCGTAGGTGTTGAACAGAAAAGCTTGCATAACCTCCAATGATATATACGCCTTTCGTACAATACTCATGAGTATGGGTTTGCGACCAAAAAGTACGAGTAAACCATCTCCTAGCATTGCTGGCAAAATTTGTTTAGTGAAAACCTGAAGAAAATTTGCAATTTCTTTTAAATTTCAGCAATAGGTATTTTTAAATTATCAAAAAATGTCTTTACCAAAAACTTATACACGAAACGGTTATTTGTATAATGGCAGGTAGGCACCAAAAAACTCTTCTCGAAGGCGGCCTTATACCAAAGTCCATTCTCCATTACTTGACACATTTGATAGAATGTATGGGGACATATTTTTGACGATGACGACATATAAACGGGTACACTCGCTAATGCGCTTTATAATGAGAGAAGCTATTTGTACCAAAACAGAGAAAAGATTTATTACACAAACTTACCGTTTCTCGCTTTGTTCCGTTCCAGCGCGATAGGCATAGTAGAGCATTGCTTTAATACCGATATCTTGTGGTGTTATGTCGAAACGTAGTGTTTTTGACATGAAAACTGTTTTTAGTATGCCGGCACCAACGAGCACAAACAGTCCCATAGCACCCATCATAGTCGGCGGAAAGCCAGGTATAGGCTCACTGAGTGCTTGAAGTACTAAAAGAGTTTTGAGCAAAAGATGGTAGGTTTTTTTAACAAAATCGACAGTTAAATGGATGAAGATCGGACTGTCTTCATATCAAAATTGCTTTACAAACTCACCGATGACTTACCTATAGATGGCCTGTATATAGCAATCGGTATGCGACCCTGAAAGTCTTTAACTACACTTTCCGCTAGATTCTTGGTAAACGTGTACGTATTTGGAAAGCCAATAATTAATCTGAAAGAAAATTGCAACATTAGAAACAGAAAGTTTTAGCAAATATTCGTAGATCTTTTAGGAAAAGGTGACAGAGCAACGGAGAGAGGTGAGACGTTTCAAAATGGGGTCAGCTGATTGTACTTCGAATTTTCGCATTGTAATGCTGTTCGAAATTATGAGAGAAAGGGATGGAAACATGAAAGAAAAATTGAAAAAGAGGAGTTAGGGTGAAGAAGATAACGATATTAGCAGGGAAGAGTGGGAGAGAGACTATGAGAGGTAGTGACTGAAATGAGGAAACTGAGGAAGAGCGATGTAATCAAAACGTGAAAAGTGAGACTTGGTTGAACTTTGGAGAGTCTGCTATAGTCCCTATGATAGCTCAAAGTTCAACTAAATTGGTTGTTGCTATTCCAATTTTATCTTCACTTTCCTTAACTTACTTTCTTGTCAAAATATTCATTGTATCTCTTGAACTGTCATCCTTCAACATTTCTATCAAAATTTTCCAATCAATTGGCGAATCATAAATCTGAAAATAAATTAATTACTTCAAACACTTCCCCACCACGTGCACAATTCACTTACCTTTGGTTCCACATACTTTAAATAGGGATTACTATAAAAAGTGGATACATGCATAAAGATTTTGAGATTTTTTAATTTCTCAGCAAATAACAGTGCCTCATAAGTGCCACCAACGTTTAACTTCAAAGCCAC
>OX608081.1:6357804-6362804 GCA_951509765.1 Sphenella marginata | reverse complement strand
CATCTGGTGATGCGGAATGTGTGATTTTGTCGAATTATTTTCTTGCAAACAAGTGATGCGCAAAAAATTAGCAGATGCGGCATCAATTGATGTTGGAGGTATCATATGCTCTGATTAAAAGGATGTCACATCATTAAAACAAACCAAAGCATTTTTGATTTTGTCCCACTGTTTACATACAAAAAAAGTTCTTTGGACAAGAAAACCATCAAATGTAGCAGGTGTACCGTGTAAGTATGACATGCCCATAAATCTGGCTCGCCAAGTGCTGCTTCATCTATGATATAATTCCATAATTTTTTTTTACAAATAAGTCATGGTACAGCAGGCGCCTATAAAACCAAAAAAAAATATCACATCACCTGGTGATGAAAATGTTATATCACATTGTAAATAGCATGTAACAAGATCTTATGCCCACAAATCTGGACTAAACATAATAGGAGGAATTTGGAGCACCAGGCGCTTATAAAACATTGCATGTGGGTCATCAGCTGGTGAGCAATATGTTACATCATATAACCACATGTAAATGTCATTTCTTCCGTGCTGATTTCTGATCACCTTCCTTTCTTTTTTCATATAAGTTTGGTACAATTTCTCTGCATACAAAAAAAATTTTTATCTACTTTTAAACGATATTTCTCAAATATTATTTTGGCTACGGTTCAATGTTAATATACGATTTCAGTCTCTGTGAATACATACAAATGTATATTTATTCTCATTATTCCATACAATGTTGCTTGCATAGTTGCCCTTTGAATTTTTTTCATTTTTATATTATTCATGTTTGTAAGACCTCGAAATACTAGCAAAAGCCAAACACGGAACAACAAGTATTTGAAATTTTATTAAATTAAAAAATGCAATTAATGTTTAAAAATGTTCATATTTAATTATTACAATAAGAAAGAACAATTTAGATACATGCCTATAGGCTGTTATGCTGCTACACGACTGTGCATTAGACTGGGCGAACAATTTTTAAAAAATTTTTTTTTTAACTATATTAAAACTTGTTTTTGGAATGTTTTGTCAATTTTGCAGTGCTAAACATTAATATCTAGCGGTCAAACCATTGAAAAAATAATAATTTAGCTCCACTTAAATATTGTTATGGTTTTCTGAATTCACATTTTTACTTCGGAAATGTAACAACAACGCAACAATCAATATAGAAAAAAGATAAATACAGTATTTTTTATAGAAATAAATGGTCTAAAAAAAATTACAAAACTTTGTATATAAATAAATTTAAAAAAATAAAAAAATTTAAAAAAAAAATTTTTTTACCCATGTTTTTCTTTTTAATGGAGTTATTTTATATTCTATGTTCATATATAAAAATTATTACCAGCATTTTTACAAAAAAGTTATGAATTTTCTAGCACATTCAAACTTATTCATGCTCACTAAGTGACTTAACCTAAAAAAAAAAAAATTTATTTGGATTATGTCTCTTATTTTGCACTAAGAAAGAATAAATTAGCAATCATCGACCTCTACAAACTTATGAACCTCTGAAATTGTTACAGTAGTTAGCTTTTTTCATTTTGAAAATTAACGTCCATGGAATTTAAAGCTTTTTTTTTTGGCACAGTCTAATGTGCTTTCATATGCATATACCCGAAGAAGAAATTTTTATTTTCAAACTTTTTCAAGATCTGTTGAAGAAAATACGCTACCCTAACGCTAAACTAATGACGTGCATTGGGCTGGGTTGCTAGAATTAAATTCGAATGTATACAAAAAAAAAAAAAACTAAAAAAAAAAGTTTTGCTATAAAAATAAATTAAAAATCTTAACCTTCGACAAGTTCATTGGGTTTAGTGCGCTTGAAATATTTATTTCACATGTGGATCCACCGCTGTCATCTATCCTCATACCCAAGAGTATCACAATTACCTGAAATAACATAAATTCCAAGTACATAAAGTAGAAGCAACTGGATCAGCCATGGAAAAGAGGAAAGTAAAGAACAATTTCATTTTGAGGTGACTTTCCACAATTCTGATATTTGGTATTATGTATATCGATGGCTAAATAAAATATCGCGCTATCGCGATTGCGTCAAGTCCCAGCAAGAGTTAGGAGAGATCAAAACTGGTGCCAAGAAATTTTTATTTTATTTTTTCAATCTACAAAGACAGTGCGCTCTTCAATCAAATTCTTGTTTCATCTCTTTCCAAGCAACAGCTGAAACGAGTTATTCGCCCACTCAATAGACGATTTATTTTATTGCAAAAGTTTTAAAATTAATTGAAATAAGGTACACCCTGTTTTCGAAACTAAATATGCATACTCAATTTTGTAAAATTTTTTTAATTTTCTGGTTGGTTGGGTAGTCTAACAAATTAACTTGAGTGGGCTTGATGTGATCTGCAAGTCAGATGACAGCTGCCAAAGAATGCCATTTATGTTATGTCAGTCTAATTAATTTAAATACAAATATACAAATACTAAGTAGACATGTATTTTAGGCAGACGCATAAATATGTAACTAATTATAGCGCACACTTAACACTAAAAAGTGCTAAGTCGAAAATAACGAATTTTGTGCAGAACCAGGTTAGCAGAAAACTTCTCTCAGTATATAGCGTGGGCTGAGTGAAAGATCTACACATTTCTAAGTATTTTCAAAGAGGCACCTTTTATCACATTTTTTTTCGATAGTTAACACACAATTTTTAAATTAATTTTAAAAAAAGTATAGAAGAGCTTTTTTCGAAAAAAACAAAAAATTTAAATTGGGAAATAGGGTACATACCTTCCTTGATGTTCGTTGCAGTTTTGTATGCGATTTGCTTGAAATCACATAAGCTTACTTAAGCTCAAGCGAAAAGGTTTTCTAAATTGTGTTAATTAAATAATTAATTATTTATTTCACACAAAGTTGGCATGAATCAAAGTCATTTACATTTTTGTTGTTCTTTTTTTTTCATTAGCATTTTATTTTTATTTATTTTGATACTCTTGTTTGACATTAGCTTTTAATTTCAGACTTAATAAGATGTAATTACAATAATTTTAGAATAAAATTTGTATTCAAATATACAACTGCGGGGGGACTAACAAAAGTTCGCTTAGTTAGAATCAGACATGAATCCAATGTTCAACGAAATTGTTTTTGGGTAATGTCTTTTGCTGACAAAGCTTGAGAATTATAATTTTCTTTTCGCTGCAGAGAGCTGGCTGTGGATGGTGAAGAAGAGCATGAAAACAGATGGACGATTTGCAATTTTTTTTTCTTCAACTAATCGAACTTTCGTTAGTTCCCCCGTGTGCACACATATTAAATATAAACAAATGCTTAATGCATTTTGAAGGAAATTTAATAGCATTTTTTTGTTGTTTGTTTTGTTTTTCTCAGAAGCTTTAGTGCGCCAAAAGTGATTGCGTGACATTAAAAAGCATTAAAAATGTATCAAGATAATCACATACATATACATACACACTCTCGTATATATATAAATTTATAGCAATAAAATGATTTAATAATTAAAAATACAATAACAAATAAAAAAAAAATACAATTTCCACAAGAACAACATTGAAGCACACTAACACACTTTTAGCTTAACAAACACAATGCAACTGCATCATACACCTCAAATGACCCCCTCTCTTCCTTAGTTTGCCAGCTTTGCTCTTCCTTCACGCTCACGGTATTTCATTGGTAATCAATTTCTTTAGCGTACAATCTCCCGCACCCAATTTTTCTAATATTTCCAATATTTCTTCACGATAACGATCGCGATGCTTCATTTCCTCTTCGGTGAAGTCGTCTTTTAGGCGTGACATACGCCAAATCACATTCAACTTGGCTTCGACTAAAACATAATTCGAGGGCGGACAAAAGCGTGGACACATCTCATTTATAAATGTTATCAGTTCTTGTACGGTGCTCGAATTGATGCGATTGTTAATTGTATTCAATGCAAAGTCTTGATAGCGCGCCATTTTCGTGTGTGGAAATATGGTTTCGCAAGTGAGGCAACGCCAATCGGGTTGTAGAGTTTTCGTTTCCACTGGTATGACGATGCCCTTACAGCCTTGTTCGCGACAAAAGAGCGCCGATAAGTAGCTACCATTTTCCTGGAAATATGAAAAGAAAATTTGTTGAAATGGAACTGTGGGCAAGTGATAAAAGTCAATTTTATGTGTGAAATATTTGGAGAGAAGTTGTAGTTTCGTACTTCAAAATGAACTTTTGAGCACCAATGATATTTTTATTTGCATTAAAGCGGACTTTTTTGTAACCGGTAACGTTTTCAAACCAGTTTCACTTTGAATCGGTGACTTTTGTAAGCGGTAACATTTTGTAACCGTTAAAACTTTGTACAACTGGTAACATTTTGGAATCGGTGACTTTTGTAACCGGTACCATTTTGAAACAGGTATCACTTTGGAGTCGAACCGGCAAAATTTTAAAACTGTTAAAATTTTGAAGCCCGTGTCTTTTTGCAACCGGTACCATTTTGAAACCGGTGACTTTTTGCAACCGGTAACATTTTGGAACTGGTAACATTTTGGAATCGGTGACTTTTTGCAATCGGTGACTTTTTGCAATCGGTGACTTTTTGCAACCGGTAACATTTAGTAACCGGTAACATTTCGGAATCGGTGACTTTTTGCAACCGGTAACATTTTGGAATCGGTGACTTTTGCAACCGGTAAAATTTTGCAACTCTGACTACAAATTTTTTTTCTCATTTTCCTCTTAAAGACCAGTAACTGCAACCGGTGATATCATTTTACGATCGATTTTTGGACTTTTTTTTACCAGTGCCTTTTCGTAGCGTATTTAACACATTTTCTTCTTCAAAGTCTATGGATCGATCATCTATACTTTTCATTTGGGGGTATAATACTTCGGCCTTAAGTTATATCCCATGGAAGACTAGATTCACATTAGTACATATGTACATATGTATGTATATTTTTCCCATAGCAACAAAATCAAACATTGTCTTCGGATAGCTTATGTTTGATTGTTG
>OX608081.1:6297804-6352804 GCA_951509765.1 Sphenella marginata | reverse complement strand
GGTGTTGCCATGTTGACACTATTTTATGGAGCGCGCGTAGTTTGGCATAAAAAAATGAAAGCTTTTTATTTTTTTTTCACACACGCGCGCGCTAAGCTAACATTTGCTAATGGCCTTGTTGGTTTAATATTTATTAATTTCAATATTTTGCGTTTTCTTACAATTTTGCGCAGCGCTTTAGGACCGTACAACACAAACTGCTAGCGACTACTATGTTTCGCGTCGCTAAAAGCGCCAGCCGGAACTGCATAAATATGATATGTACATATGTTGACAATTTGCTTTCTTTAGCCGTTGGTTTGTGTTTATTTATTTTATTTTCGATTTAGCCTATTGTCACCGCAATGCTTATACGCGTAAAAGCTAACAAAACCAACACCACACACGAAAGGCAAGCGCTAAATGTAGAGCGCGTTGGGCGTGTTACGGCGCGTCATAACAAATAAATGCTACCATGCGCGTACGCGTGTGAAAATACCAAAAAGAAAAGCGTCGCGTCGTGGCGCGTTGTCAAAGGCACACTGAATATGAATGTGGAAGATGTGAGCAAAAATATATTTTTCCAATACACGTTACATACGCCACAACATAGCGCGCGCACATGGCAGCTGTCACTGTTGCGCTTCGAAGTATTACACACATACATACATACATACATATGTACATATTTACCTTTTGCGATAGCCAACGCTTTGCAAGTGACATTGGTGGTAACTTTGCTTGTTCACGCTACCTACCACATTGCACAGACGCAAGTTTAACTACATATAACCAAAAGCTGCAGGAGAAACATGTACATACAAGCAGAAAACAGCTGACTATGTTTACGTTGACATTGACATCGACGTTGGCCGCAACAAAAGCCTTGTGAGCGCTGCATTGGCATATAGTTAAATGTATGTATGTATGTATGTACGTCATCAATGCGGCATCTTTATAAGTATGTGTCTGCCCTTTGGTCATTTAGAGGTTTGTGTCTATGCTAAGTTTCATGCGCAACAGTTGAAAATTCTAGTACACAAGCGAATGTGGAATTTTTTTGGCAGCAAACGAAGCCGGATATCGGGTATTACTCTCTCTTTCAATATTTCATATATTAATAATATTTTCTCTTTTATAACTAAATAAGGTAAACCTAAAATCAAGCACTGCGACCGAAACCGTTAACGAATAACACCGCTATATTTTTCGAAACCGTAATCGAAAACGTACAAACTTCGATTTCTCCAAAAAAGCCCACCACCAAATTCGTTGACATTTTTAAAACCAGCTGTACGGGTACTCAGAGTATTGTAGTTTTAACTTCAGTCAAAATTTAGATATTTAAATGAAATTTGGCCATAACCACGCCTCTTTTTTCGATATCGAAAATTTTGAACAACGTATAAAATGAAATAATTCAATAACCGAAGCAGATACAATCATGAAATTTTATCCTCCTATTGACGATTTTACTAAGTTTTTAGAAAGAAGGCACACAAGTTGTTTTTCGGTTATAACCACGCCCCTTTTTTCGATATCGAAAATTTTGAACAACGTATAAAATGAAATAATTCAATAACCGAAGCAGATACAATCATGAAATTTTATCCTCCTATTGACGATTTCACTAAATTTTGGAAAAGAGGCGTGGCAGCGCCCACATATGAGTGAAAATTTTTTGAAAATTCGTTTGTTAATAACTTGAGAACTGTTTTTGCTACAATACACATATAGGTAGGAGTGATGCTACTGTTGCGATACATATTGAAAATAAGCGAAATCGCTTTTCGACCCTGCCTACCTTTTATTAAGAGTTATCTGAAAGGTCGAGAGAAATACTGATCTGCCCATATCTCATTTCATTTCACAGGGGTAGAATTTAACAATTACATCAATTTTCTTATTATTTTTACGATTTTTGCAAAAAATTATAAAAGTGGGCGTGGCACCGAACAGAGGCTCGGCCTCAATCTCTTCGCAAGTACATATCGCCAAGTTATTGCTACTACTACTACGACTATCAAATAAGATTCGGATTGAATAAGCTACATTTTGGAGAAAGACCAACGTGAAAAAAAAAACAATGAAACGAATACTTCGTGTACCGAAACAATCTTCGATCGGTCACTAATAAATAAGTAGTTAAGTACATATACACTAGAAGCTTCATCCTTTGTTGCTATTAATTGTCTTTGCTAAAACATTGTCTGCTTTTGCTCGCTCTCCTTTCTGTTTCGATTTTGTACAGTTGTTTTAAACTACGACAACAACAAAAACTTGTGTTTCAACAACTCTGCTGTTGGCTACGTTTGTGTAGGTTTTGTGAACACCCACCAAAATATTTGTACCAAACAGGGTTATAGCATGATGTCGGAAACTTTTAGATATTATCGATTATAATCGAGCGCAGGTTATCGATTCTAATTGAAGGTTCAAGTACCGAGTCTTCAAGCACGAGCTAGTGGTTAAACCACCTCTCCTACCAACTATCGGAACAGACCAGCTTCTAGGACAAGTGAGAGTTTTTTAAGGTATTGAACATTTTCTACTCAAAATATTTATCACTCAGTGGACACAGCAGCACTCTCACCATATTCCATATTTCTCTTCGGTGTTTGTTGTCATAAGCACACACAGTTTGTCTGTTGGCTAGCTGACTTTTACCGGTTTGTTTTTTCACTGGAGGCATTCATACGCGCACACCCACTCAACACCGCCGACGCTGCCGTTGAAGCTATTCTGAGTGGTTGGCGAAAATGCGCATGGCCTTCTTCTGCTGCATTCAAATAGAATTTCTTTTCTGTTTCTTGCTTTCAGTTCTTGTCCATTCTTATGCGTTGACTGTGTGAGCATGAATTTGTTTGTGGGGGCAGCAAAAAGGAATTCTATGAATGTTGAGAAGAAAATATGGCGAGTGTTTTTATTGGGAGTTCTAAATGTGGACTTTTGCGTAATGTCAAACTAAGTTAGCAACAAGTGAAAGAGTGAAAGTAGTGAAAATAAAATGGATGGAATGCATGCGAAGCCATGTGGCAGCATCGAAATTGAAGTGATTTCTTGATCTGTTAAAACAACAAAAGTACTAGTAGAACCTAGTGAGCATATCACAGGGGACTCAGGACAACAATGGTTCACATTCGAGAGCTAGGAGAGTGCAAACAATCACAACAACACGTGGATCAATAGTTCAATTAAGGGAAGTCCAAAAGTACTAAAGCTTCGCTACTACCATCTCCATAGATCATTGGTTTCAACGGTTCCTTGCTATAGAATTGGTTCGTACGATTAGCAGAGCTGGGTAGTAATGATTACTTTAGGAATTAAATTACCCTCAATTCCCCATTACATTTAATTGGGAAAAGGAATCAATTACTTTGCTCCACAAAAAAGAAATTGATTACATTTCAATTCCGAAAGTAATTTCCTTTTTTTGAGGCTCGATTACAAGGAATTGAAAAAAATTACTTTGTGGAATTGTAATTTCAAAAGTAATGGGGTTTGAAAGGAATTGAAAATGTAATTGAAAAATGTTCAGTTACATTACAAGGAATAGAAAAAAAAATTACAAATTAGCCATTCCTCAAAGGAATTGAAAAAAGTAATTTTAAAACGAATTAAGGTTCAGGGACGTATAAAATTTGTTTGCGATGAAAAGAGTGGCTATGTGTGGCCAAGTTAAGGTTAGGTTTGAGAGAGCGTACATGTGATGCCTGATGAAATTATGGCCCCGAAAAGTCCACCCACTTCAATCGTAATACGTTTTATACACAAATTTACTTTCAGCATTTCCATTACTTTGGCGATTCCTTTGAGGAATTGTAATTGGAAATTCTAAACTACATTTTCCATTCCTTGTAATGTAGCTGAAAATTTTTCAATTCACAAAATTATTTTTTTCAATTCCTTGTAATTGAGTCTCAAAAAAGGAAAATTACTTTTGGTAATTTTTTTTTCAGAAATTGAAATGTAATCGATTCGTTTTCTGTGGAGAAAAGTAATTTATTACATTTTTCAATTACTGAGGAATGTAATTGTAATTGTAATGTAATTGATTTTACCCCGCTCTGGCGATTAGGTACTCGCAAATGGGTCATACTTCAAAGACCCCTTTTCATGTAATGAGCTCATAACCTTCTTCTTAGGTTATATCAATCACCCAAGTGAGTATTTTGTTCGGGCGCAAGAAAGTAGCTTTAGAAGGCTTTTGATATATGTTGTGAGTAGAAGGTTCCTGCTGAAACTAGGTGTATGAGAATAAAGAAATCAGCCAAAAGGGAGTCGCCTTGTCATCTGAAGCCTCGTTTGGTGTGGAACCACGCAAAGTAAAGTTAGCTGATGGTATCATTCCCAGCGTTCCTTAGGGAATGACTTTCAAGCTACCTTTTTTCAAGAGCTCGACGTATACTCCATTATTTCATCTATCGGCGAAATCATCTTCTAGAACTCCTCTGGCACATAATTTGTATCAACAGGCACTTGTATTTGCTCGCAAACATTTTTTTTTCTCTTCTCTCTTTGTGTCTGTGCTCACACTTTAATGTTGAAGTGAATATAATCAGGCGGGAAATTGAATAGATATATATGTAAGTCATATATCGGTGTCAATTTCCTATTTGCTTGCATTCCGTTTTCTTTTCTAAATTCGTAGCTACAGCTCTTGCATGCGCTTCTATGCAGCTTGGCTCATTTCATATGCCTGATTTCGCAAGGACACTTGTAGGTCTTCATGCAACAATAACAAAAGCAACACTTGCACACCCACCGTACGACACCATCAAACCCATTCACAATTCTGCAAATTTGCTAGCAAAATGCAAAAATCAACGCACGTACTTAGAGTTCTCATTGTGGCGCAAATACGAATATTTCAGTTGTCAAGCGCTACGGTATAATAATTTCCACAATCTATTCAAACAAGAATATTCCCAATGCCGCCTTTTTATGCCACAACGTTTGTCCAATGCGCAAAATATCGCTCATACACATACTCATACATACAAACATGGCAAGCGACTAATAATTAATGTAGCAATTCCCTTGACCTCCATTCGTCAACCGTTATAGTTAGGTAGGTAGATAGGTAGCAGCGTACCGTGTTGTTGCTTCAACGGTGTTATGCGCGCCATAAATTGTGTGGTGGCTCATTTTGCTGGCGATGCTCACAAATCAAATAGTCAACTAGTGAAGCAAAAGCAAAGAGTCAAGCCAACCAAGCAAGTGGCAAGCAACATAGCTGACCAAAGCTAGCGAATGTTTAACGGAACGATTTCTGCTGACGTTGAGTATGATGAATCAAGCGTGCAGTGGCATTTGAGGGAGACGAAAAGGGGGCGGACGTATCGAACATGCGAAAGTTAGACGAATGCATAAAACCACAAAGAAACTTTCACATGTAATGGTATATGCAGAATACACATACATACATAGAACATGCTTGGCTATTTGTTATTGTGCTTGCTGCTCAATGGCACGCGATCAACGTGTTGATTGTTATACCCAGTTGTGGGTGGATGTATGAAAAACTGATCGAGATAAAGGGCATGGTGCAGTGAAGCTATAGAAATTTTAAAAAGTAACGCATCGCATATCACTTCGCGATATATCACATCACACAGAAAAAGTCACATGTTTAGTCCTATGAATTTGACATTTATTAAAAAAGAGTGCCGCAGTTGTGAATTTGGTATAACGTTTATTTTATATTTTGATATAAATTGCAAGTATGCGAAATTTTTTATTTTATTTTTTTATTTTAGTGTGATTGTTTGATGTGACATGAACCAGAGTAGACTATTTTGCGCAGCTTTAATTGCATCAAATGACAACGGAAAATCTTTCTTAAGATATGCTTTAATTTGGGAAAACTGAAAAGGGATCAGTTAGTACTTTAAAGAGACCACGATATGCTGAGGTGATGTGATTATTTTTTATGTAGGGTGATGTGATTATTGTAATGTGATTTTTTGGCATAACGCCTTGCTATTTTAGTGTGATTTCTTGAAATGACATGGACTGGGAAATGCAATTTTTATATGCCGGTTATAATTTTTGATCTAGAAACCTTCGCTGTCCTCTGGTGTGATGTGATAATATAATGCTTGCTATTTTAGTATGATTTTTCTACGTGACAAAAACTGAAAAATATAATTTTGTAGTCTGTGTGACCAAGAAAACATCGCTGTGCTAGGGTGAGGTGATTATTTTTTATGTAGGGTGATGTGATTATTGTGATGTGATTTTTTCGCATGATGTTATAGTATAATTTGACGAGATTTGTTATTTTAGTATGGTTTTTCGAAGTGAAAAGGTCATTTAATTCATTGGATAGGCTTCTTTGGTGGTCCTCTTGGGAGAACCTTATAGACTGCTATAGTTGACTGGGTAGGATTTGTCTCTGCAAATGTGATCTGAAGAAATATTTTTTAATAATTTTTTTTTTTTTTACTTAAATTTAACTTCGAAGATGTGACGTGATCTCTCATTTTGATTTGATTTTTGTTGATCATTGCGCTGGCTTTTCATATTTAGTTGGGACATTTTTTTGTGATTATTTGACTGATTTTATATAGGATTTTTGTATGTATCGTTGTGCTTCTGAGTTAATAAATTAAGTCTACTCTTCATAAGTAGACATCACATCGCGGCAAATCAGAGTTATCACCTCGAGTTATTACAAATAAATTCTCTCTTAAAAATATTTCCCACATTTAAGAATCTGCTTGTGATTTTTTGCAATTAAGTAATTTTTATATGAAAAATTGTAAATACTCTCAAATCGCAATCATCATCGTTTTTTATTTGAGCCAAAACTTTACACGCTTTCGGTAATTTTTTTTTCACGCGCACAAATTTTCCATTTCTGATATTTTGCCAATCCATGGCGACACTACCCGGCGCTCTACTGACGCTGAGCAGCAGCAGCAAACTATTTCTCTTTTCTATCGTATATGTGGTATTACTACAAACATATATTTCCATATCTGCGTATGTATATGTACATATAGCCACAAATATTTTCCTTTCAGCACAAACGCTCAATAGTGGTGGAAGGCGGCGCCGCAAATTAGCGCATAATTTTGTGCCAAATGAAGCTTTTATTTATATTACGAGCGTGTTGTCTTTTATATGCCACGATAATAATAATAATGTGATCTATATACTAACACACACACATACGGTTATGGCTTAATATTAATTTGTGTCGTGGCAAATGGGTTACTTTGTCAGACGTGGCGTATGCGCAATATTTATGTTTTTCAAATTATTTATTTTTGTTATTGCGTGACATGTGGTGACATGAACACATTTACTTGGTGCGCGCTGTTAGCTAGTTGTTGCTAGCTTAGTTATGTTCCATTTACTCTTAGGTGGAGAAAGACTATCCTCAAATTAATTACGGATTTTGGTACCGATGTCGGCTTCGATTTATGATCTAGTCCCGGTTTCCGTTTGTGTTCTAGTCCGGTCTCGCTTTCGTTCTACAAAATTTATTCCGCTGTAGTTTCCGTTTCGCTTCCGGTTTGTGATCTAGTTCTGCCACCAGTTTAGCTAACAGTTTGGGTGTGCTTCTAGTTTTGGTTTCTCTGGCACCCGATTTCATTAATGAAAGTAAAGTTCGGTCCGGAGTCGTTATTCGAAAAAAATTTCTGTTTTGGTTTCAGTTTCTGATCCGGTTTTTAAAATTAAGTCCGTTTCAGCTATATTTCTGCAAAATTTATTTCTGTTCAGATTTTCTTCTTCGAAATAAATTTCGGAACCGATTTTCTTCTTCGAAATTAATTTCTATTCCGATTTTTTTCTTCAAAATTAATTTGCGATTCGAACTTTCTTCTTCGAAATTATTTTCCCATTTTCTTCTTCAAAATTAATTTTTATTCCAATTTATTTTTCGAAATTATTTTCGATACCGATTTTCTGCTTCGAAATTAGTTTCGGTAGCTTTATTCTTCTTCGAAATTAATTTTCGATTCGAACTTTCTTCTGCGAAACTAGTTTCGGTACCAATTTTCTTCTTCGAAATTAATTTCGGTACCCATTTTTTCTTCGAAATTAAGTTTTGTTAAAATTTCTTCCTCGAAATTATTTTCGATACCGATTTTCTGCTTCGAAATTAGTTTCGGTACCGATTTTCATTTCCAAATTAATTTCTGTTACGATTTTCTTCTTCGAAATTAACTTCGGTAGGTACAGATTTTGTTCTTCGAAAATAATTTCGGTACAGATTTTCTTCTTCGAAATAAGTTTCGGTACCGATTTGCTTCTCCGAAATTATTTTCGATTTCGATTTTCTTCTTGGAAATTATTTTCGGTACCGATTTTCTGCTTCGAAATTACTTTCGGTGCCGATTTTCTCCTCCGAAATTATTTTCGATTTCGATTTTCTGCTCTGAAATTAATTAAGGTACCGATTTTCTTCTTGGAAATTATTTTCGGTACCGATTTTTGCTTCGAAATTACTTTCGGTGCCGATTTTCTTCTTCGAATTTGATTTAAGTGCTGATTTTCACCTTGGAAATTAATATCTCTACCGATTTTTTTTTCAAAACAAATTTTTGTTCGGACTTCCTTCTCCAAATCTTTTCCGGTTTCCTTTTTTAAAATTGGATTTTTTTTTTTTTGCTTTGAAATCAGTTTCCATTTCGTTTTGTTCCGGGTTCACTTAAATTCCTTCTTTTCCTAAGAACTATTTTAAAACAGAAAGCCTAAAATACAGTTTCGTTTCAACAAAAGCAAGAATTAACAAATAAAACACGAGCATCCCTAATGTGTACCTAAAAATATGCTTAATTTTGTGCTTAACCCATTTAGTACCCACATTTGCAGTTTTTTTATTGTCTTTTCATAAAATTATTCGCTTTACACGCACGTTACACATACATATGTTCTATTGCTAGCTTTGTTAAGCAGTTCAGTCACAATATTTTCCACATTGTACTCACAAATATTTCGTCAAGACCATTATTGCCAGCTGTCACCCGTTCTTCATTAATGATATTATTGCATGCAAACAAAGACACACAAACATGACTTTTAATTATTCTAAGTATTTTCATTTGTTATTTATTTGGTTTTGAATTTGAAAGCGCGAGAGAAAGAGTGAATACTTTTTGGCGAAATTGTATAGCATGCGATATTTTTAGTCAGTACGTTAGAAAATCGCATGCTATTATATTTTACAGTAAAAGACATATCTTTAGAACAACGCTGTATGCATGAAAAAAATATATAAGTATGTATGCTTGAATAAGAGGAAAATTCATAATTCGCACTTGATTACTTAAATCCGTTCCGGGTTTCTTCTCCTAAACTATTTTTGGTTCCAGTTTACTTCTTCACAATTAATTTCGGGTCCGGTGTTTTTCTTTGAAATGAATTTCGGTTCCGGTTTCCTTCCTCAAAATTAATTGTAGTTCCGTTTTCCCTCTTCAATATTAGTTCTGGTTCTGGTTTCATTCTTGGAAATGAATTTCGTTCCCGGTTTCGTTCTTCAAAATTAATTGTAGTTCCGTTTTCCCTCTTCAATATTAGTTCTGGTTCTGGTTTCATTCTTGGAAATGAATTTCGTTCCCGGTTTCGTTCTTCAAACAAAATTTCGTTCCATTCTTTTTTTTTTCATCCCTCAAAATGAATTTCAATTCCATTTCCCTTGCTCAAAGTGAATTTCGATTCGATTCCCCTTCCCCGATATGAAATTCGATTCCATTTCCATTCCCCGAAATGAATTTCAATTCCATTTCCACTCCTCAAAATGAATTTCGATTCCATTTCCCTTCCTCAAAACTAATTTAGATTCCATTTCCATTCCTCAAAATGAATTTTTATTGCATTTCCATTCCTCAAAATGAATTTCGATTTCATTTCGATCCCTCAAAATGAACTCCGATTCCATTTCCATTCCTCAAAATGAATTTCGATTTCATTTCGATCCCTCAAAATGAACTTCGATACCCTTTCCATTCCTCAAAATGAATTTCGATTCCATTTCCATTCCTCAAAATGAATTTCGATTCCATTCCCCCTTCCTAAAAATAAATTTCGATTCCAAAAATCTAAAATCCATAGGAAATCAAGGAAACATGAAACATCCATTTTGAGCAAAACCATTCAGGTCTTACTGCTTCCTAACACTGGAACCCTGAAGGGGAATGTGACTACAAATATAACCGGGTAGGACCGAAATTGTTCTATTAAAGAGACGCTACAAAATAAGAAATTTTAGGCCACCATTTCAGAGCTAAAAATGGCGCCGTGGATCTTTCCGATTTTCTAAGGCCTTATTGCATGCCTGAGCTGATAAGCCGCTTCCCAACATGTTTTGCAAACCTTCACACACACTTCCCTCTAGAACTATACTACCCACTTAGTTTCCACTAACCACAAAACAAAACAAAACTCACCGTCGGATCCAAGCAACGTTTGCAACGACAAATAAAATGTTTGGTTGCGCGTAAAAACAGCTGACGTCCAAATGTATTCCACAATATACGCGTATACGTCATTGTAATCTCCTCACCCTGCGCTATATCCCTTGACGCTGTCACCACAATCGTCTTACCATCAGCAAATTGATGCGATGCATTCGGTGTACAATTATGATTCATTAAACCAGCCAAAGGGAACAAAGCACGCACCGCCGTCTCATAGCCATCAACATTACTGCGTCCCTCAAATGCATTCGTATTATAAACACATACCGTGCGATAGAAGAAACCCAATGTCTCCTTATCTTTGGGGAAATTTTCAAAACATTCCGACGCACGTTCAACTTCACGTAAGTAATATTTATCGCTATTAGCTTGCATCGATATTAAGAGTCGGCGCTTTTCGGGACTCAAAAAGTAACACCTCATAACACTTACAATGCGCAACGAGTAGGGATTGATGCGCGTGGTATCTTTGGGTATCCAATAACGAAATAATTTACATTCCATAGCATGTTGCTCCGATTGTTGACAACAGACACAAACTGGTAATGAGCAACCAGCGGCACATAACGCCTTCTCTTCATCCAATAGGCGATAGCACACAATGCAAGTATTTAAGAGCGTATCCTTGGAGGCGGTGGGACCATTTAGTAGCGTATGTTCGCTAAATATTAATTCGCCACTTTTGATGTCACGGCGTGCATATACGCCACGTCCAGAAATTGCGGAATCGGTGATATACCAATTCGGTTCTGTATCGCATAAATCGCCCAAGTGTAAAGCGATTAACTCTGCGACCTCCGCGGTGGGTATGGAATTCTCACTCAGTAGCGCCATTATTATTCTTTTTTTTTGTTTCTTTTCGAATTTTTTAGAAATTAATTTGTATTCGAATTCACTTTCTAATTTACTTTTCTTAGCACATCCTTCACTTTCACTTGTAATATTACTACTAAATATTTGTGTTTCAGCGTTCTATTCTTGCCGGTTGCGTAAAGGTTTAGGTGGTCGCAATGGCAATGAAACACATGTAAATCTCTTATTGTTGTTTTTTTTTGTTTGTCTTTGTTTTTTGGCAAGCGTTCGTCGTCGTAACTAAAATGCGTCTAATATAGCTGAGATAGCTGCCACAACTATTTACAGCTTCCAACATTCCGCCGTTGTCTGCTCGAAATTGTGTTGTAATCAATGAGTTTGTCTAGCTCTCTTTGCCCCAATTTCGTTTTTGTTTCTTTCTACCAAATAGAGCACACTTAATTTGTAGCCATATAGATGACGATTCATCATTGAATTCATCTTGGACAAATGCTGCATGTTACGCTAAACATTGTCAGAGGCGGAGCTGATCAGATGAATCGGATTTCTACCAAAAATATTTTTTTCTGAAATGTGAGGTATCATTTGTAATGTCACTCATACGCCATGGCCCCCTACCCAAAAGTTCGACCCAAATTGGAGGACATAAGAACTCGTTTTAGAGGCATGGTTCCTTCGGCAAAGTTTCTCATTTTGATCCCTAGAATATGATTTTCACAGAGCAATGGGCAATTTTTTTGCCTCGCCACAATTCGACCCGACCTAATGTATATTGATGAAGCAGTTTGTTTATTTAATTTTTCTGATCTTTCTAGGTGCTTTTTACTTTGCTTTCTTTCTCGATCTAAATAAATAAGTGCTATGTATATATGTGAATGTGTATGTTTTCGTATCCACTGTACACGAACCATGGAGGAATGTGATTGAGAAAGTCAAGTGAAACATAATTATGCAGGTGGTCTATTTCATAATGAAACTTTGAAGCATTTTAAGCACAAGAAATGTTCTGTTGCTCACAGCGAACGCACAGAATCATCATATATAGCCGGATGTAATTTCCGTTGGCAGGGGAAAGACACAAACATTTTTTATCATGTAAAGTGTGATATCTAAAGGAATTTCTAAAGGCATAGAAATCAAAACTAGAATCCGCCTCTGTCACCTGATTTTTATTTTATAATTGAATCTTCATCTCATCTTCAGATTTTTATGACTTTGGCATTTAAATAATCAAATTCAAAATTGGTATTTACTATTTTTTTTTTGGAGGAAATAGTTTGCAATCCATAAATAATAAAAAAACAAGTAAGGAAAGGGCTGTCTTCGGCTGTGCCGAAGGCTTTATACCTTTCATGAATGCTAAACCACACTTATCGGAACAATCGATTGTATGGGAGCTATACGTTATGTTGGTCCGATCTGGCTAATTTTGCCTACATATGTTACATGTATAATATGTAGCAAACGTGCAAATTTTAACGTTCCTAGCTTTTTAACTGCAAAAATTATAGCCCAAAACCCATTTATCGAAACTATCGATTATATGGGAGCTATATGTCATGTTGGTCCGATCTGAGTCATTTTCACTACACACGTTGCAAATACAATTTGTACTAAACCTGCAAAATTTTACGTTCCTAGCTTTTGAATTGCAAGAGTTATAGGCCAAAACCCATTTATCGGAACAATCGATTGTATGGGAGCTATGCCTTCTATCGGTCCGATCTTGCTGGTTCCGACAAATGATTAAAATTTCATCGAGATATCTCAAAAACTGAGGGACTAGTTTGCGTTCAAACAGACGGACGGACGGACGGACGGACAGACGGACATGGCTAAATCAACTCGCCTCATCGCCCTGATCATTTCGGTATACTTAATAGTGGGTCTAGCTCTTCTTCTTCTCATACTTACAAACATCGGACCAAAGTTATAATACCATTTCATGTTCATGAAAGGTATAAATATAATATTTATTACTTTAAATGATCTCTGCAATAATAGGTTGTATGAAATTTATTTTTTATTTTTTGAATAATTAAATTAAATATTAAATGCTTTGAAGTGAATGGAAATTACGTATAAATGTAGAGACAATCTCAGTAGTTTTTCTTATAGACCCATTTCGAAAGCTGCCAGATTTCTTCACCAGAGAAATATTGGTTTTTTGTTCAACAGAGCTTTTAGCAAGCACCGACATCTGGCGGCAGTATAATTGCTAATAATGGATTTTTTATTTTTATTTGTCCATTTTTGACATAAGAACCTAAAACAAATTAAATCGACTTGCAGCTCGGGTGTACGCTAATGTGCTTAAAAGCTCATCTAGAGATATGTAGGGATGTCAATTATTCCAACCATATTGGTATTTCGGGTTTTACATTTTTTCGTTTCGGGATTCCGAAATAATTTCTATATTGAATCAGAATTTATTAAATTTAAAATAGACTTGAAAGCATCGTTTCCAATACAGAAGATGTCACATAAGTACCTAAAAATAAAAAAACTGCATAATTAATGCACAATACTCCGATAGTGATTCCCGGCAAACCCACATTTTTTTGTTAGTTTCTGGAAAGGCTCATGTTACTTTCCCCTATATCATCATAAGCCTTCGAAAAGCTTTTTGCGCCAGGCTTCTCTACCAATTTACTTTTTTTTCTACAAATTGGAGGGGCTTACAGTTTTTAGCCGACTCCTAGCGAAAGAAATACGACCACATTTTGAAAAACGTTTTGCAAAACACTTTTGATGTTACCTGTCGTTGGACTTCAACTTAGGATCGTCAGTGTGGTAGGCCAGCAATACTACCGCTACAACACGACAGAACCTGGTCCACATAATGATCGATAATACCGAAAGTTATCGAAATATGTTATAACTCGAATTTTAAGTTAGACGTCTAATAAGGCAACGTTCAGTGATCATCGAATTTTATTATTCTCGTACAAACATATGCATGTAGTCATGTTCCATCTTCAAAATCCCGGGATTAGCATTCCTAACTGCATTAACACTGAATTCCATATAAGTTGATATACATATGTATATGTTCAGCCTAAAAATATACTTCATTTTCAAGAAAAAAGCTCATATGATTGAAGAGAATTTATGTGGTGCCAAGTTTTTTGTATACCCAGTTGTGCTAAGCATGTAAAGTTTAAATATTTGGATTTTTAATGCTTTTCTTAACGATATGAACAGATCGAAATAGATGTAAATATATTGAAAATTATCAGCATCAGCAAAAATATTTGTTTTATTTCATCAATCGATTAATCTCCCCATCACTATGTTTATTGTTGTTATAAGAGACTTGAGCGGACTTTACTCTTTAATTGTCTTTGCGATTTCCCAAACTTGTTTCTTTATTTCACAAGCTTCTCAGTATCAGCTGTGTAAGTGCCTCATTCCATTGGCTACGAAACTGTTGCAGCTGTCAGCAACAGTCTCCACTGGCTTTGTAATTGTTTCCAAAGATATTAGCAGCATTCATCCAGGGCTCTCCAAACGCTCTTGCACACTTTGTAGTATCCCAGTTCATTTAGAATCAACCACACTCAACTTTACATAAATATTCCTCTCGATCATGCATACAAGTATTAATTTATTTAGTTTGCACTTTCAATGAGTCAAAAAATGTTGCAAGGATAAATATAATTATTTTAATTATGCTTAAATGTACAGTAAAATATAAATGTTTACACGTATGGTATGTATGTACATATATATGTAAGTATGTATGTATGTGTGCGTGTTCCCACCCTGCAGTTAAAGCACGAATAATTTATTAATAATTCTGGTTCAGATCTAGTTTTGTGGTGGCAAGTAATAACTAGTTCGATTGCAACTAGATGTTTACCAGTTCAAATCCCTCCAATTGGGTAACAATTTCAAGGAGCTTTGAGTTATTTCCCAAATTTTAGAGGTATTTCTTAGGATAAATTTTGTTATGCTTTGGAACCGACGAATTAATACCGTTAAACGCACTAGTTCAAAAATGTAAAACATTTTACTACTTGGGAGCTATAAAAAAGATAATGCTGTGAGGGATAATACCCACCACATATGGTTATGTACTTTTGAAAATCACCAGTTTATTGCGTGGGGAATAGTTTTTCGGCGAAGTAGAGGTTCCGATTACAACGAAACCGAAACAGTTCAACTACAAAAATTTTCCCTACTGGGTATTAACCCAGTTTATTATTGTAGCTAATGCGCCGAAAGCCTGAAAAAAAAATTAAATTTATGCCATCACATGCCATTAAAATTCTAAAGATAATATTTACTGTGATTTTGAAAAAAAAAGAACCTAAATTTAATATGAAGCTAATGAGTATAATATTTCTTGTTACACAAATGCGAAATTTTCAAAATGTTTGGCATTAAAATTACCTAAACTGCGACTAGCAACATATGCTTAAAACACCGCATAGTTAAAATGTAATAAAATTTGTAAAAAAAAAAAGGCATAAAATGTCTGAAAAACGCTCGTCAAATAATTGGCTGGGTATGCGAACACGACGTAGCGCTTTTCGTGCAGGTTATGAATGGACAAATGTGTTTGCTGTTCGTTTTTGTTGTTAGTGTCATGTACGATTTTGAAGCAACACGAAATTCTGTCGAATCATTTGGCTACCAAAAATTGGCAATTTGACAAAAGAAAATGTTATTTATGCATTGTAAGATATTACAGAGATTAAGAAATAAATACAAATTATTATTATTATGAGAAAAATTTATTTTATTATACATACGTAATAGAAACTAGATCATGCATATATATATTTTGCTGAGGTGACAAAACTGTAATAACAGGTTTATAGGTGTGCATTAGCGTGTCTGCTATTTTACTACGCTGCGGTAAAAAAATGTTAATTGCAAAACAGTTTGGTAACGCGTATGTAAATTAAAATGTCAATGTGGCAGCACGGACGACCATCACAGCAATCAGCTGTTTGATGAAAATAAATTTTAAACGCAAAAGTAAAAGTGAATATCAACCTGCAGTTGGTGAAAATTGTGATTTTCCTTATGAATAAAAAGCTAAAAAATGGTGGAAAGAGTGCTAAAAATGTGTTATAAGTACTAACTAAATGCTAAGTGTATAACTGGTTGAAAAATTAATTGTAATAGTATGTTTCGTTTTATGTTGAAAAATACAGTCTCCCTGGGTAAGATGCGATAATGCAACGAAACGCATAGGAAAACCTTTTTTTCATCTTAAAGCGGATCGGGCGAAAACTCGAGAGAGGCTTAACAATTTGAGTGATACAAAAAAGTTAGTGGTAGAGCCAGCGGTAACGGCACTTGGTGCTTCAATTTCTGATTTGCCACATAACCAACAATGGAGTACAGGGAAAGAAAGGGCTAAAACCCAAACGTTAGTTATTTGATTATTTAATGTTTTTGCTTTACCACTTTAGTAACGAAATGTCATTCTAAACATACAACAAAAATTATTATTTTATTATTATTTTGAATGATACTCAACATTGCAACATTTGATGCTATTCATAGTCTGAATGAAGTACCACACGGAATTGGAAATTCACAAGATTTAAAAAATGATAAGCGTGCCTGAGTTTCTAACAGAATAAATTAAATTTAAATAATGAATACAAAGAAGCAAAACCCACATTTTAGAAAAGCCATAGAAATTAAAAAAATACTAAAAGCTACTAAATTAAGAAAAACATTTAAAACATGCATAACCAATTAAATTGTGCATACTTCCCTAAATCTTTGAGAGTAAAAATTAAATATTTGTCACACAAACTAATTTGTATTTATATTTAAATGTTGTTTTTAATTTGTAAATATATAATGTAAATAACATACAATACAATAGATACAATAAATATTCGAGGTAAATTGAATTCAAATCAGAAACAGTCACAACAGCAACGTTCATATAAACTTCTGAAATCTTTAAAGATAGAAAATTAAGGATTTGCTGAAAATTTTTAAACTTTAAAAAAAAAAAGGACAACTCAAGCAGTTGTTCCCAACGCAATACTCATAAGTTTAACTTCTATTTGATGTTTGAGAAATGTCTAAATTCAAATAAAATCGAAGTGATTTTCAACAAGTTTCTCCTCTTAAAAAGGATGAACATATCTTAGCAAAGTTTTGATTTCAGTTTGAATTTTGACTGATTTTGAGCTGTGAGTGTTTTTGATAAGAACTCTCATATTAAGGTATATTTGGTATACAGGTTTACTTTTATAAACATGTTATTAACAAAAATGTTTTTTTTTTTGTTTTATAATTTGTGTCAAACGTGTCTTTGCAGCAAATATTTTCGTATTCAAATAATATAAAATGAAAATTAAGTAAAATAATAAATAATGCCCTGTTTCATACAGTTTACTAAGGCTATGTGTCGGTTCTAATTCCGAAATTCAGTAAATTGAAATATTTGGTGCCAATTCCGGTCACAATTAATTAATTTTCTTAATTTCATCAATGATTACAGAACTAGAACGTGTAAGACCGGGCATAAGTTTAACATATTTAAATAAATACAAATCTCTCAAAAACAAATACATTAATTTATTTATAACTATGCTAGCACATTTATTTAGTTTTACTAACTAAGCATTGTTAATCTCACGATCAATAGCTAAGCTTCAAAAGAGCTTCATTGTAATTTAACTATTTAAGAAAAACCAGATAACTCTCCCTTTCATCACCCGTTCTCGGCCTGCACAGCATTTACTTTACCGGCTTCTCCTTTTCTGTCTCTAAATAAGTACGCATCACACAATCGCCCAATCCCAACTTGTTCATAACTTCCAAAATATCGTCACAGAATTTCGCTTTTGCCGCCACTTCATCATCACCACAATCTTCACGTTTCTTTGATAAGCGTGCTATGATCTGTAGTTTGGCATCGATTACCACATGATTGCTATCGGGTATGAACTCTGAACTTTTATCTCTAACATATAGTACGACGGACTTGAGGGACTTTGAATTAAATTTGGAATTGATTGCACCAGAGGCAAAATCTTGCGCTTTTGACATTTGCAAATGTGATGATTTTTGTTTACAAACCAAACAATTCCAATTGGGATGTGGCATACCGGTGGTCTCGGGTACCGCTAAGCCTTCACAGTTGGTGTCACGACAGTAGAGCGCAGATATGAAAGCACCTTTCTCCTGTAAATGAGAAAGACAAATGTGAAAATATGAGTTTTTATTGCAAAAAGTTAAGAATGAATCATAGGGTGATTAAGTAGTTAGTTTATCTCAGTCATAAAAAAAAGAGCAACAAAAATAAAAATCTGAAGTTCGCCAAGTGGAAAATTTAAAGAGAGGTACTTGGTAAGCCTCAGGCTCATAATAAAGCCTGCCCTAATAAAAGCGCTAATCGAAGGTTAAAACCAATTTGCTGTAACTTAACCTAACCTATCTAGTAGTGGTCCCAACTACAGACTTTCTAGAACATCCAATGTTAAGTTGTGTGAGTAGGGTATATTCCAAAATCCTACAGGGTATTGTCTTCACTTGTATGATATTCAAACTTTATTTCGTCCTCTAAAAAACGCAGACAATTTACCTTGAATTATTTTTAAGCACACGTAAATATATATTTTCATGCATTTATAAACAATATTTATGCATGTTTAAAGTTTGGGCGGATATCCCATTGTCAGAAACGCATAAGTTACATATTTTATTGAACACAAATTCGATGTAAATAAGCTTTTCATACTAAAAAGTTATCAGAGCTAATTATATGTACATATGTATATATGTATTTAAGTAATAATATATAAACAATATACATTATTTATTACAGAATTACAATTGACTTTTCTATTGAAAAGTTATTTTTTTGCTGATCGGGGAGTCGTAACCCCAAAAAGAGTTATAAATAACCGTAATATTGTGGGGGGTAGGAAACGGAAAAATAAAAAATGATAAAGACAAGAAAGGAAAAGGATAGTACTGAGCTGTAAAAAATTCTATAATGCTGTTTCCTCATCTCTCGGTTTCCGCTATGTGCCATTTTTAAAGCCAATTTTCGTCCCAAAATGTCACACCATTGGCTCAAGTTATTTTTAATCGATTTCTTCTTCCATTTTCAACTCTTTTTTGCATGCAATTTTTGTTGCACTATGCACAATTGGTTATAATAAAAGAAATCGATTGCCTCCTCATAGACCAAGTTCATGAAACAATAGCAACAGGTCGCAAGCATTCATCAGTGAGACGTTAGCTGAAGGCATCAAGACTTGCCCACACTTATTTCCATTGTTTTTGTTTTGATATTACTTTTCTATACCATTTAGTATTTTCCGAATTGTTGTCTTTCGCTTAGACTTTACTTGTAAACAAAAATATACAAAAATACTGCAATGCTTACATACAAACATCTATAAAGGAAAGTGATTAAATCAGAATTCCAATGAGAGCCTTGAAGAGCGTATGAAGTGCGCTTGTTTACATGTCAGACATACATACATACATACATATGCTGGTACAGGTGTGTTTTTACTTGTCAGTTTTATTGCTTCAATGCATTTGGATTTTATCGGGCACTTGTAACACGTGTCTGTTTCCTTTTCTTCTACATGTAAGTAACGAAACGGAATTGTATGAAAAAATGCAAAGAATGCACATTAATGATGGTAAGAACAGAACTTTAACTGAAAACAATATAAATAGAACTTCAGCGAAAGCTCTGGAACATGGAAATGGTGAATTAAAATAAAATTTTTTTTGTTGTCGGAAAGCAATTTTCTTGAGCAGGAACGCAAAATGGATTATTTTAGAGAAATTGTACAACATTTTTATCGAATCAAAAAACCAAAAAATGTGTGGCCTTTAGTATACTCATTCGCAAAATTGGGCTATGTCTAATTAACATTTTTATAAGAGAACGCAAAATGTGAAAATTTTGGAAAATCTTAAAAAAAATGGTTGTCTATAATAACAAAGTAAAAAAAAACGCGGAAAATGATAACAAGCGCTTGAAACCTGTACTTTTAATGGTAAGAGGTTGTAGGTTTATATGCGAAACTACACAAAGCGGAACATTCGTACCGTAAGGCTCAATTGAGTATGCTTTGCCGACCTATGATATATGTAAATAGAACTTTAGCAAATCCTCTGGAACATTTGAGCATTTTAGATGCCGTATAATATAAAAGTAAAATGTCCTGTACAGCATTTGTATCATTATAGGTTTCGTTCCAATATTCGGGAGGAGGAAAAAAAGTCGTGTGAACACGACGAGTATTAAACAAATGAAAACGTAAGAGTTATTTTGTTGAAACGAAATCATCTTAAGAAAATTATAGAAAATAGGAGCAGCTTAAGGGTGAATTAATATTTAATTTTTTTTTAGCGAGAAGCAATTTTCGAGAGGTGTAGCCATTAGAGGAACGTAAAACGGATTAATTTGAGCAAATCTTAACTCGAATCAACGAAGTAAAAAAAAGATGGGCGAAGCGATAACTAAAACCAAGCTCTAAGATATAAAACCTTCAAAGAAAAATGGCGAAAGGGTCACTTTTTTGACCAAAACACTCCCCAAAATTAAAAAAATCATTTTTTTTTTTCAAAAACTGTTATCTCTAAGGTTATTAGTGGACATTTTTGGGTCGGATAGGGTATACATGAAAATTTTAAAATCAAATGAAAATTTTTTTATGAAAAAAACCTCAAAAATCAAAGTCGATAAAAGTCAAAAAAATTAAGTTTCGCAGGCACGAAAATTATTTTTTTGGATATGCGTAGTGGAACTTTTTTTCTTAAGCCCAAAACCTTTCAAAAAATCGATGGTGCGAGATCGGTTAACTTTTGTCCATACAAATCGACACACCGTAATATATATACATATGTGCATACTTATAATATTTTATTTTTTTTTTTTTATTTTTTACCTAACATTCTTCAATTGTTTTTAGTCAGCAGCGATTAATTAGCTCCTTCTTCGATATAAATGATTTCTTGATGAAAAAAAGACCAATTGCTTCATTATGATTATAAGAAATAGTTTTTTGGAAATAGTTTTAAATTTTGTGCATACCATAGGGAGCTAAATCAAATCCAAAGGGAACAGAATAGAACTGGAAAAATTTTTTCTCGAAACTACGAATCACTAGAAAGTGAATACAGTTTTTTCGAATAGAACCATAGAGTGAGAGCGCGCTGTACTTTTACTCGGTAAACAACTGCTCCTATTGGAACATTCGTAGCTGTTTAAAGTCGTGATGGTTACCCATTGTTTCGGTACTCCAACGATCGCTTGGCCCAATGAAACTTTCACTCCACATATTACTTATCGTAACCGTATGTTTTTGTAAAGGATAAATGGAATATCTATGGCATATATATTTCGATTTTCTGTCATTGTTCTTGAATTCGCATAACTAAGAAGATGGCTTCGAAAACTTAGAGCACACCCACTATCAGGCTGTTTGTTGCAATAGAGGGCAGGGGAAAAAAATCTTCTTAGTTCCAGTAGTAACAGCATTGGATAGTTCGGATTTGGATTTAGGAAACCACTGCATATTTCGGCTATACTCTCCTTAACCTTCAAGATGTGTTTTGGCAAATATAAACAACAACAAAGAGCAAGTCACTAAGCCGGTAGTCAGCTTCACTGGTTTTTCGAGTATCATAATTGATTGAACTGCTTTTGACCTCGTTTTTCTTAGTTTTATTTTTTAATTCATAATTAATGTCAATATTTCTTTTAAAACTTATTATTTTGATAAAAATTCGAATTTCGAAAAAATTTGATTAAAGTTTTGATTTTTCATACAAAATTGTAGATTTATTTACTAAATATTTTCTATATGACTAACAAATTTGTATATTATTTAAAACCAAATATACATGAAAATAAAATAGTCAAATCAAAATGTGCGACATAACAACTTTCCACATCCATCCACGTCTTCGCATCTGATTTAGTCAAATTTTTGCGCCCGGCAAAATGACAATGAAACACAGAAACATATGTACATACATTCATACATACATACATATTGTACATATGTCTATTATCAATTTTATAATTTCTTCCGTCATTTTATAAATTTTTCGAATTTTCCGACGCTCTCACGCTTTGCCACAAAACCAAGCAAAATTTTCTCTACTCATTAGCTACGAATTTGATTGGAATTTTTAATTAAAACAAACGGTTAACAAAAATGTGATTCCCTTGTTTTGTTGTGCCTGCTCTTTCGAAATACTACGTGCTTTAATTCTAATCAATTTAATTTTATTGTCAACCACTCACATTTGTGGTAAATGCTGAAAGACACAATTGGCGTGAAAATCAAAAATATTTCTGACTTAGATACGAGTATGTATGTATGTAAAAGCTCATTAGAGTGGCTAGCAAAAATTCAAAATAATAGCCCGACTTCAATTTGAACTGGCAACGCTGAAGTAACCCGAGAGCAGGAATAAACCTATTCTCAGTTATAAGACAGAAAGAGAAAGAGCTAAAGGGAGATTTCCTAAAGTTGTAGTTCGAAGAAGTACGACTGATATTTTTAGGGGGGAAAATTGGTTTACTAAGGTTTGGCAAAATATTATTATTATTTTTTTTTTTTCTTGTGAGGTGAATTACTATTTTATTCTATTACTCGCTCTCCCTAGAACTTGCAATGTTAAAAGGGAATATTCAAAATTAGGTGACAATACACAGAAGTATAGGGAGTAGTCCAATACTACCTAGGAAGTACTCCGGTATTAATAAAAGGACCAACACTGGTTCTACTGGGGTAAATTTTTTCTTTTTTTTTTTTTGTTTAGCAACAGTTAATTTTTTTTTATTGTGCTTTTTTTTTCTTTTATTTATGTTTTTATTTACGTTGTGATTTTGATGTTAATGATCAGAAATTCTTGATGTTTATTTATAACGTAAGATCTTCACGTAGCAGATGTGACAAATCAATAATTAGCATTCGCATAAATTATTAGAAAAGGGTAATAAAATGGCGCCTAATGAACCAAAAAAAAAAAAAAACAAACGCCCTTATAAAATATTGCAGAATTAACGAATGAGCCAAAATCATGGCCAAGGCTAATCGGATAAATATTGAGAGGGCAAGTTTTTCAAATAAAATATTCAGTTTTAATCTGTTCGCAAATCATCAAATTTATTAGAATGTTGTTGTTGTTTTTTTTAGATATTCACAGTAAAAAATAGCGGAGAGCATAAATAGAGTGATTCGCTCACATGCCCGAAGTCATGCGTTCAATGTTTTCGATGTTCAAAGCGGAGCTGATTTAAAATTTTGGATGTTTGGTTCAACGAACGCACTGTGTGTATGGTTGAAATGGAAAGCTGCTTTGATTTTCATTGTTGTTTCTTTCTCTCTCTTTTTTTCCCTGCCATGAATTTCTCATCAAAGCTTTCCAAAGGGCATATACTCGTATGAAGTTCTTTATCAAGACGAAAGGGAAACCTACTTTGTCTCGAAAGATCTTTGTTTCAGGTTAAGGTAATTTTTCTTTCATTTATTTCATGTGCCTTGCATGCTCTTATAATTCGTAACCAGCTTAAGAAATACTTCAAAAACATAGTTTATGTTCCCAATCCCAAATCCTAGGGTTTCGCAGCGCAAATGAGAAGGCCGATCCAATGTTAGTATCTCAGACACAATTTGCCAATTGTTTGCCTAGTTCGAACATAAATAACTATATTTGATGAATTTAAAAGCCCATCGGCTTCTACTGCTTAGGCAGCTTTCCCATTTAGTTATGAAGATGAAAAGATAGAAGCATCCAACCCTTCACACCCACTTACCGTTGGATCAGAGCAACGCGAACACTTGCACGTAAATCCTTTCTTCATTTTCAAAAACAAATAACGAGCAATATTATTCGTAAACAATTTCGTATAGGTCGTCGTGATCTCAGTACCAGCTGCTATATCCACTGAAGCATGTACCACCATATGATTGGTCTTCTCCTCGAACGTATAATACGAATTGGGAATGCAATCATGATTCATCAACGCAAACAAAGGATAGAGAGCACGATGAAGAAATTTCTGATTGTCATTGGTGCGATCGGCAGCACCCTCATCAAAACCATTGGTACGCAACACAGCCACCGTACGATTCATTACTTCAATTACTTTCTTATCATTCGGAAATTCATTAAACGCTTTAGCTGCATTACGCACTTCCGTACGATGATTATTATCCAAATTGGCTTGCAAAGCATAAATGAGATCACGTTGATCCTTCGACAAATTAATGGCGCGCCCGACACACAACAAACGTATGAGCAGAGAAGTAGCCACATCCGGTTCGCATGGTTTCCACGTTTGGAAGAGTTGACAATCGAGTTTGTGTTGTTGTTTTTTACCACATAACGAACAAATGGGCAGACCGCAACCTTGACGACACATAAACTTGGTATCGGGCAATCTTTTAAAGCAAACCGAACACGAATTGAGCGTATCCTCAGCGCGCGCAGCCGGACCGATCAGTAATGCGCTATCACGGAAGATCACCTCACCACGTTTGATGTTGCGTGTGGCAAATATGCCACGTCCTGCTATTTTCGAAACACCAACCTCCCAAGCAGGATCCGCATCTTTGAAGGGCGCCAAATGTAGAGTAACTAGCTCTGCAGTGCGCTTCGGACAAATCATAATTGTCGACGGTGGATTATTTTTTTAATCTAAAATTTTCTTCGATTTAACACAGTCACGGAGTTGTAAAGGCACTTAAAACTTTTTTTTTTTAATTCTATTTTATTAAATGTTTTTTATAATTTTTTTTTTTTAACAATTTTTTTAATAAATTTTTATTTTTTAATAAATATTTATTGTAATGCAATTTTTTTTTGTAATAAAACTTGTGTTTTCAGTAATTTTTTTTTTTTTTTAAATTTTTGTAATTTTAAATTTTGCTTGCATTAAGTTAATTTGATAAATTTTTCACTCTTTTTTATTTAAAATTTTGTGTTTTTTAGTAAAACTTGTTTTTAATGAAATTTTTAATTTTTTTAAATTTTGTTTTTTTTTTTTTTAAATACAATTTTTCTTTTCAGTAAAATTTTTTTTTTGCAATTTTTGATTTTGCTTAAAAAGTAAATTTCTTCATGCACTCTTTCACTTTCTTAATCCAATAAAATTATTTATTTTTGTTTTGCTCCACAATTTTCCTATTTTTCCTTTTAATATTTCGCGCTACGCAGCTCTTAGCAAACTGTCGCCTTTTTCCAGTTTACAACGCTTTTATTCGCGAATCTGAAAAATGTTGTGTGTGAAATTTGCTTCATCTCAAAATATACGACGACGCGAATACATACCAGCAAGATCAAACCAACACTACGAAGTTGATCAAAAGCATTTGCTGAGCGAGAGAGTGAGAGCGAGTGAGTGAGTGAAATCATTTTCAAGCAGCTTAATTTGACTTTAATTCGTTTCAAATAGAGTGTGTTATTAACCGTTAAATTGATATAGTGATGAAGTGATTACGAACTCCTTGGTAGGTTAGGAAGGGTTAGGTTGATTGGCAGGTATACCTTAGAGAAGAATTCATTGGAGCTGGCCGATTTTGCCATTTGCTTATGAAATTGGAGGAAACCCTTCTACCACCCATTCTTTGGGCTTCAGCTCGCTTCACTATACTCACATTAGCATTGCTATCGCATCTTCTTTCAACATTCTCCATGATTCCAACTTGAGTCACAACACACGAAGTCATGCAGAGGCTTTTTCTTATAAATTGCATATCAATTAATTGCTTGCGAGTAATCGGTTCCACACTCTTCTGAATCTCACATCACAACCACAATACATACGTATAAGGTGCTTGCATTATTAGTCCTCAATATTACACTCTCCTAGCACTGACAGCTCCCACGATACGACCACTCAGCCAACCACTCATTGTGTTGGCAGCGACTCAGACATGCACTTCAGCTGCAATCCATATCGTCCACAGGTAAATTACGAACGAGCGTTGCACAGTGGGATATATCAGCAAACTACATAGTTAAAACTTGATCGCAATCTTTCCCAATTACAAAAGAATTTTCCAAATAGCTCGTTCTATGCGCCATCTAACGAAACATTTTTCAGCAAATATTGTATCGGCACCTGGTTCTAAATTATGTCTCCAGTTTCACCTCTCTAGCTTTCCAGAAAGTTACTCAAAAATGGACAGCAATATTCCCACATTTCCTAAAGATTTTCAGTGATTTTAGGTTATCTTGATCCGCGCGCCACCTAGCGAAATTTTCATTTCTAAAAATTATATTTCCAAAGGGTTCTGAACTATGCGCTAACTTTGCAGTCCCTATATGGTCAGGAAGTTAGTTAAAAATGGATCGCAATATTCCATATTTCAAATGAGTTTACCAAATAGTTCGACCCATGCGCCACCTAGCGAAAGTTTTTTCACCAACTATTACAGTGTCAACGGGTTCTGAACTATGTGACAAGTTTCGAGGTTGTAGCTCATCGGAAAGTTACTTAAAAATCGATGGGAAGGAGGCAATTCGTTTTTCAGCGATTTACATTTGTCTACATCAGCGCGACATCTAGCGGATTATCGTATACAGAGTATTACATGGCATTTCATTGTTGATATATTTGTTAAATTTCAATGCTTTAGATAACCAGGAAGCTATTTAAAAATCGAACGCAATCTACCAAATTTAAAAAAAAAATATTCCGTATAACTACCTCAATCCATGCGCCACCTAGCGCTGTTTATATAAAAAAAAAACTTGGCATCACTTTTAAGCCCACCGTGCATTGGCACGATGTTGCAAAGCGACTATATTCTAACAGATCATCAGTAAAGTGATGCACCGGCGCCTATAAAAATATTTCTATAAAGATGATACTACACGATATAACACGTAGCGGCGTAGTGCTACAAAACAAACAACAACAAATCACAAAAACACAAACGTACACTCGCAGTGCTGCCAAGGTGTTGATGCTCATGTGGAATTATGAATTTGCCGCCAGCATACCAGCTAAGTGCGCGTGAAATTGTGATTTGTGGCAGATAAATGGGGGAAAATGCATATTGTGTGTGGCCGAGAAATATGTATTGAACAGAGCAGCCTGAGTGGGATTACTATTTGTTGTTTTGCGGATTTGTTAGATGCACAGAAACATTTATTTTTAAACTTTTAGAGATTGTTTGTGCAACTTGAAGTATATATATACATACATATGTATGTACATGTATTGAGTTTGCCACAACTTTGATGAGCGCTAAGCCATTCACAAATATGTTGAAAAATAATCTTTGTTTTTGCAAAAAATATATTAAATGCATCTTAGTGCATTTGTCACGAGTGCTTTGACGCAAATAATTAAACAAAATAAAATAAATTAATTTTTACATATTTTTACTGTTTATTCATCACCATGTAAATATGCACATTTGATTTGTTATTTTTGGTAATTATTTGGTGTGCATAAGGAATTACATTTTATTATTAGTTGCTATTAACACTTTTTGCCAATTTTTTTTCTTTTTTTTTCCTTTTTGAATAATTTGTCAGCAGTTTGAAAGCACATTCATAAAATGGACTTATTGGTTTTCGCGTTTAAAGTTCAACCCAACATGGAAAAGTGGATGTAAATTAAATTATTAAAAAGCTAATTAAAGAAATGAGGAGAGGAAAACTCTCTCGAAGCGCAAACGGTAAAAACTTGCAACCAAAACAGCTGTTGCCATTCTGATTGGTTTATCGTTCAATTTTTTTCTAATTTTTGTTGTTGCTTTCTTGTGTCACAATCAGCTGTTTTCACTTACAACTTTAACTGAGTGAAATTCCCGCAGTAAAAAACTTGTAGCTCTCTCTGTCAATGAAATGTCAAAATGTGCCCGCTCGCTACAAATGTATTAAATTAAAAAAAAAAAAAATTATGTTACGAAACACAGCTATTTACTCCACATTTTTAAAAAGTCGCAACACAGAACAAAGATTAAATTAGAGCAGGACAACAGACACCTTACTTCAGCTTGCAATTCCAATTTATAAGTCTGACGAAAAGTATTAGTTTTATTTTTGTTTTCATTTTATAAAATGAGTCTGAGTTTAAAAATAATTTGTTAGACATTTTTTTACGTTTATTATGATTTCGAGATGGAAAAAATTGCCCTATGCTTTTATGAAAAAATTTGAAATATTCTAAGTAGAAAAAAAAATTGAAATGAGATTAATTTTTTTTTTTGGATTTTGTTAAAATTTTCATTCCATTAAATGTATGTCAAACCTTTAAATTAATTAATACTGAAACCATTTACATATATAACAAATTTTCTAAAACTGACAAAACGCTTGTTGGGTTATAGTTTTATATAGTACATTAAATGCATTCCAATACATGGTAATATTTCCTTTTTAAATATTTGTCATCTCATCATAAAAATTCAAATTTTTAATTTACATGCATTTCAAAATCGAAAATTGTCAATTAAATTTTTGTATTAATTAAATGTGCATTTTCTTTGCAGCGAGACGAAAATATTTATTTTCAAATTCTGAAAAATAATAGTTCGAATGGGTGTTAAAACAAATTTGAAATACATTTTTTCTTAGTGAATATTAATTGTTGTTTCTACCCTAAATACCTTCTACATACATATTAGGACATCCGATCCCTGCATTCCCAATCAAGCGATCCCGAATACTTTTGCCGAATATACGAAATCTCGTTTGATATAAAAATTCAAAGTGCGGAAGAAACTCTACATGACTAGTGTCGTGATAATTTATGTACTGGGCCTACTTAAGCTATAGAGGAAACAACTAACTATTCATATTGTTTAATAAGGGGATGGATTATGAACTTCATACCTCCAATCCCTAACTATGACGAAGTAAGATTGTCAATGTTCCGACCCAAATATGATAAAGCGAAGAAAAGTGAAATAGAAAGAAATGGATGCTGGACGGAGTAAACTCCTCTAAAACCAATTTCACCTTGGTCCAACTTTCAGTTTCCTTAGACTTTCGTTAGAAGAGATTGATGATAATACGAGGTAAGTAATGCGGTAGATAATAGATAACCCGAAATATTTTGAATGCAGCAACTACTTTTCTAGACATAATTAAAAGCATTTTTAAAAATCGAAAACTAGAGTCTAGATATTTGGCATTTTATTCGGAAAATAGTTTTGGGGAAAAAGGGAGTTTTATTCAAGTTACCCTTTATGGGTCCCAAAAAATTCCAAGCCTTTTGAATCCGTTAAAAATATATAAAATTTGTTGTTGTAACACTGTAATGTAAATATTTTTATATTTGCAATAATTTATTTACCTCGCACAAAACACCTCTACTCCACGGTGCTGCAGAGCAAAAGTGGCTGGTGGTCGTACCTCGGTGGTTGTCGTCGTACGCTTGAGTGACTACGAGTACATAGTACATACATATATATGTAACGCTGTGAGAGAATCGTTGCATTATGGGCCGCGACACTTGATTAAATGAGCAAAACTGGATTTCGGAAAAATAAAGTGAAAAATAACCGTCAGCGAAGATCGAAATTGAGCCATACTTTTCAAAGTCTTTACCTCTGTTTCTAGCTCTATTAGTCTCTGCTGATCCCATTCACACAATCCCATAATCTCTTGTCTCATCTAGACTTGCTTCCATTTACTAATTTTGTGTCCCATATAACCCTTTTTATCTCTTCTTACCATCATTGGGAAATCTTCTGTGTTAAGTCCACTCAGACCCAAATTAATTTAATAATTTGAAAATTCATTCCTTGGGCAAGTGGGAAGTTCAAGCTCTAGCTCGGTTAAAATAATATTTTTACTGCAGCTACTTTTGGCCTTGTCGTCAACTTTAAGTGTTCACTGAACATGCGTCACAAATTTAAATTTTGTCCCACAGTCTATTGGTTCTGTACACCAACACACATCCATTTATTTATGTAGTTTTAATTAATTTTAATATTTGTTGGCATAGTCCCGCTATGCTATGCTTGATATCGTCGCTGTTGGGCGAAATTAATTGCAATTGTCATGCGTGTGCGCAAGAGATTTCAACAGAACCGATTTCGTCATTCAACACGAAAAAAACTTTTTGTTGTGAATTTATTTTAAATTTGTATAATATGAACTTTTAAGACAAGTCGATACGTCCTGGGAAGAAATAAAATAAAATATGTAAAGATCCATACATCTGCCTAAAGAAACTTCTATAGGGTACTCCCGGCTATGGCGTCAACATCCAAGCTCTGCTCGATATGGAAATAATTCTGTGATATGGTTAGCATCGTTCAAGTTTTTTTAAAGCTGTCGTGGCGATGATGATATCTGTCGACCTGAGACAATTTACAGCTACCTTTGGGTAAATGATAAAAAAATTTAAATATTAAAATATATTAAAAATCAAAATTTGTTATTCGTAAACGAGGTCATGTTTAGGTAGTGCTCGACAGGAAGCTCATCTTATTATTACTATTATTATTATTATTATTATTATTATTATTATTATTATTATTATTATTATTATTATTATTATTATTATTCTTTTTATTCTCATTAATATTATTATTATTATTATTATTATTATTATTATTATTATCATTACTATTATTATTGTTATTATTATTCTTATTATTATTATTATGTTTACTATTATTATTACTATTGTTATTGTTATATTTATTATTATAATAATTATTGTTATTATTATTATTATTATTATTATTATTATTATTTATTTATTTATTTATTATTTTTATTATTATTTTCCTTTCACTAAGTTTTCCCACTTTCAAGAAAACAAATTCAACCCCACCACCAGCTTTACAACGACAATCACTGTCACGTATGCCACACATGCCACACAAACATGCAAGTTGCTAGGAGGTGAGGGGCTCTGCCTACTACAATACCCGCCGTGCGACATGCAATCAAGTCAGCGTGAACATTTTTATTAATCGAGCATGATTTATGCATGCGATTTCACACTCACCCAAAAAAATATAACGCCATGAAATAAAAGTGAAACACAAAATTACATAAAAAAAACAAACCAAAGAAATTTTAATAATAACAAAAAAAAACTCGATAATAAAGTCATTAAAATTAATGCACACGAAAATTGCAAGCCATGCATAAATTGTACGTAGAAGAGTAATGAATGAGAATTTATAAAGGCCAAGCATACATATCTACGCATATAAAAATACACATGTATTTATTTATACTAAAGTGAAGAGGTCTCTCCATGCACCATTTCCTGCGCAACGCATTCTTCACACCGTCAAAAGCGAAAATACTCAAAAATTTGCAAAAAAAAAAAACATGTTATTGTTTATTTGCTTGAAGCATACGCAATCATACATACATACATACATGCAGACAATGTCGATTGTGGCGTTTTGTGCAAAACTTTTGTTTGTTTGTATGCCACGCGTTTGTTTATTTATGCTTTACTTGGCCAATATGAGAGTACTTGGACGCAATGAAAGACAGGCTGCGGAAGTTGTAGAAATTAATTGCTTTTTCTACGGAATTTTTTTCTTTTCTTTTCATGTAGAGCATGTATGTATGTATGTGTGACAGTGGAGCGCCACACACACACTCATATCTAGTTTGGTTGTTAGTCCACCGCTACCGCCACCAAATGTTACGTATACGCCACGACATTCGCCGCATTAGACGCCTACGCTCGAATTGTTTTGACGCATTTTTTTTATTTATTTGCTGACTGTCCACCGTGTAGTTAGTTTATTTGTTTAGTTGATGTTTTTCCAAGATAAACAAGTACTCCTGCCGTCAAAATATACTCACACACACACACACACACATGCATACATATAATTTGCCATAATCACTTATTCACTTATCGCCTCACTCAGTAAACGTTGATGAAAGCGTGTTTTTGTTGTTGTTGTTTTGTTAGCGCACATTTGTTTACATGCCAATCAAATTGTAGAAATTTTGTTGCTTTTTCTTTCCACTTAGTGCTTTTAATTGATTTTATGGCGCTCTTTGGGAGCATTTTTTGGAAATGCAAGTGCTTATTTACTAAGTGAATTTTGAAAAAAAAAAAATAATAATTTTTTGAAACAATGAAGCATTTTATTTGTGAATACCCTGGAGTGTGGGATCAAATACTGATTTTTTAGCTAGGATAAAGCTCTCTGCTTTTCGGAATCCACTTAGTACATTTTGTTATGGAACTTCTCATATTATTTCACGGCAATGTAAAGTAATGCATTAAGTACTTAACGGTTTATTGAACTCACATGCAAAGGAAATGTGCTGCACATCTGTTCATTTGGCATGCATTTCATTTTTTATTTTTCGTCATATAAAATCATTGCATTTTATAAACCTATAACGTACAAATATTTGAATAAATATGTAATGAGCTTGGCAAGATTTTGGATATTAAAAAGTTTTGAACTCTTCGGCTCTGATTTTACAATTTACAAACATTTGGGTATTGGTTATACTTGAACAATTTTGGTTAAAAAAAATGAATAAATGGTTTGAGAGATGGTTCTAACCTCAAAATGTATAACCAGTGCTGCCCAGTAATAAAAAAACATATTTTATAAAACACAAACCAATCAAAAGCGTCACAATAAATATCCAAATTGTAACCGATAATGTGTATACTCGAAAAAATTTATAAAAATCAAAGTTCGTTTGATTCCTACAAATTTCAACTAATGTAGTCTATATCTACCTCGATCCATTTAAGGCGTTGCCATCACAACTAGTTGTAAAGTGAGAAGCTACTGTACGATACATATACGGACGCGCAAAATAAGTAGCTATTTATGTATTTATTTTACATTTGAAATGAACCAATTAATATCCATCAATTTGTGCCGACAGCAACACCAGCGACTCGTTGAAATACTTGTCCGCTGTCCATCGAACGTATGTATGTACGTACTCACAATCATTGATAAATTGTTACATATAAATTTGAAAAGTCTGGCACATTCGAAATTATATAATTATCTACATAAGTAGTATAAACATGTAAGTATATATATAGCAAAGTATATATATATCAAAGTATATATGTATATTTAGTTTCACAAAACTATTTGCGAATCACTCAAAAATTAGTAAATGTACCCTGCAATGAAATTATGTTAAAAAGCTCTACAGAGAGTGATCCACTCTTTAGTCTGTGGTAGTTTATAATTCAATATATCCTGTCAACTGGTAACGGATAAAAATTTGAATGAACAGTGCATCACCGGTCCCGAATCGTCAGATTATGACAGCTGCGAGCGTAGAAATTCATTGAGCGAGTGAATGAACGTACTCGTTCGTTCGAATTTTCACTCGTTAACTCTCTAATTTAAAGAGGATAGAAACTGATGCCTCTTATTTTTTCTATTAGGGCTATGCCTTTATTCGATTAATCGAGTTAGTTGATTAATCAAAATTTAGGAGTAGTCAAAACGAACGTTACTCGAGTATTTTCAAAAATGTTTAATCAAAAACTGATTAATTTACTCATTTTCTTATGTGAAAGTTTGCCTTGAAGCAAAAAAAAATAAACAAATTTTGAGGTGTTGTCCGATGGCGAATGGTCAAAATGTCGAAGATGCAACAAATGGTTGAAGTATCAAAGAACTTCTAAATGTGTGCCGTTTTAATATACATATGTATGATTAATCATTTTTATTCAAAAAGCGATTAATCAAAATGGCGATTAATCGATTCATTTTCTTTTTGATTAATCACTAAATTGATTAATCGAGTAAACACATTTTTGATTAATCAAAAATTATAATTAATCGATTAATTGAGAAATTTTGATTAATCAATTAATCGCACAGACCTAATTTCTATCCACTTTGTAATTGAAGCAAATATTCCAAAGTGAAAGCATATAAAAATTATATTATTGAAACGTATAAAATCTAGCTTGCAAAAATGAAGAAGAAGTATAAAACTATCGATAGAAAAACTTAAAATTACCATTCGTTGGCTTTTTGCTGTAATAATCCGATGGTCATCACTCGCTGAGCGATTGTCTGTACGAGTAACGATTCGTTCCCGCAACTGGCATTGGTAAATTTTTGCGACTCCTGCTCGACGTAACGCATTTCTTGCAGGGTATGTATGTACTTCTATTATTTACCATACTTTTATTTATTTAACTTGTAAAATTCATCCAAAAAAAATTAATCAACTAAATGCAATTCAGCTGTCTCAGTCCATTAGAATTTGTTGATGTCTTGGAATTTCATTAAAATTCGTTAATAACGCTGATGAATATTTGATTGTAAAATTACGTTAATTAATTATTTTTCTTTTTGTGATTCCATCCATGTAAAATAAGCATTTGCACAGTTGTGTCCACGTTCTTAAGACCACGTTCTTCACATATTTCCGTTTTTCCAAAACTTGCCTAAAGTGTAAGTAAAGTGAGAATGACGTAAAACTCTCTCTGGAAACGCAAAAAGTAAAAAGTTTCAACCGAACAGGAGTTAGTAAAAACTTATAGCAAAAACAGCTGTTGCCATTTTGATTGGTTGAAAGTTAAATTTTTTTAATTTAGCGTGTAGGTGCACGAATAGTGTTGTTGGTGTGTCAGTTCTTGCTCAAATTCAAAAAGCAAAAACAAACACTTTTTCTTCGCCAAATATTTATGCGCAATTCTACATTATTTATTACTTATACAATTGAGAATTTTAATTGCAACGCAGTCCTTAAAGATGATTTAAAGTGCAATTATTCATCCAACTGCCGCAAGTACCCATGGTAGCTATAAATTTGTATGTCAACTTTTTATGTGTTTATCATAGCAGTAATTAACAAACGATTTATTTGTTGTTGGGGTAATAATAGGAATAGGATTCCTGAGCGTGAAAATCTGCAGAAAAGCCATGCTGACATATCTTATGCTTAATCATAAAATCTGAACATATGCAGATCTATGAAAAAAAAAAAAAAATTAATAAACAAAATCCTGATGTTCAGGTAAAAAAGGTTTTTTTTTACAAATCCGTACAATTTTAAATGATTCCCCCACATTTCTATAAAAAGTGTAAAAAAAAAAACAAATTAAATTTTTTTAAATTTATACATATAACTCCATACCGAATGTCAGTGGCCTAGATTAAATACTTCTAGATATATGGGCTATGAAGAATTTCATTCGTATGGGATTAATCACATATCACTCTCAATCAAATTTTATAGGTCTAACCTAAATACTTCCAGAGATATGGACTATGAAAAATTATATTTGTATGGGAGATGCCACGCCCCTATATTTAATGTTTATGCGCTTACTACTTGCACGATCTTGCCCTCCGCATAAACTGAATGGCATGCCACTCAAATCGCTGCTATGAAATATTAATGAAAGTCCAAACTTTTGGCAACATCACTGACTGGCATGTCGTGACCGATTTTACGGGAATGACAAATTAGCTTTAGCCTTCATCATTAATTTTTCATGCCTTACCGCAATTGCCGCAAAGCAAAACGAACGTTCGAACATGAATGTGACACAAAAAGAATGCAAATCAAATTGTTTACAATGTAAAAGAAGAACGCTTTTCAATATTTCCAAATACCATGCAAAATGTAAGAGCGTAGCGCTACATCCTCCCACAACCACTCACCAACTCTCATGTTCGAATTTTTTTTTCAAATTTTTGTTTCAACAGTTGATCGCGTCAATATGAATTATCGCCGCAAATTAAAGTGTTTCCGGGGAGCGGCGATCGCTTGATCGTTTATGAATCTGACAGCATATTTCCTTTTACATATTTGTTGTTGTTCTTTTTGCCTTTTGAAAGCTCTTTTTCTTTTAGCATAAGAAGTTCATGCAAATTATACGTCTATGTTACGCTGATGTTGATAATTAGTTAAAATCAATGCTGACAGCGCAATTCAATTGATGCGTCGCCAGCCAAGTGAATGGAAATGAAAGAAGACGCTGTTAGCACACCGAAATCGCTGCTTCTTGGTCTGCGGGTTTAAATTGCAAATATTTTATGTGGCGTGGAGAATGAATATCGGTTCTGGCTATGCTTTGAAATATGTGTGTCAAATCAGCTTTGAATTGTCGAGATGTGATATTTGGGATTTTAGGCATCCGCCAAAAAGTATGGACCTTGGCCCAACAAGTCTGTTGTACATATATTTCTTCTTTGCATTAGTCTTCGTTTTCACCGTATCTTACGTTCTCCTACTTGTTTGATTGTTAAAGAGTAGAACCAACAACGATAGTCTATGTTTGCGTTTGTTTTATTATTATTTTCTATATTAATTCTCATATATATTTAATTAAGACTTAGATAATATGCACAACATTATTATTTAAGATTTTATTAATAATTTTTCATATTGATAGTTGTTTTTCAAACCCTTCATACCATTTACTTTTCGTTAGCAATGCTTGAATATTATCGAATTCGAGAAAAGTACTTGCTTAAATGTTAATCAATTTTATTTTCTATTTAAATTTTTTTCTTTAATTACAAATGCAACAATGAATCAATTTCGTGCCGTTTTTACATGCTGCATAAATAAAATTTTAAACGCCATCAAATAAATATATTTTGGCAAACAATTATACAACAAAAATTAGTAAATAGATATTAGAGTAAAGGTGTATCTATTGTAATGGCCACATACGGATACTCAATGGGAATATAAATTTGGTTGCATTCGTTTTCTTTAAATTATGTAAATTTGTTTTCCTATAAATATCTACAAAGATTCAAGCCATTCAATAAACTTATAAAAGTTGCGTAAAGCTTATAAAACTCAAAAACTAGTGAAAGACTTTTCATACAATTTTATGAGCTTTATGTATATATTCGTAGTTTATGCTTTAAGAAGCTTTTATAAGCTTATATGAAGCTCCCTACTATTTTCGAATTTAAAAATGATTGTGAAAAGTTTAATACGATTGGGACAATATTCGAATTGATACACAGTTCAGCGCGCAGGCAACCAAAATTAGTCGATTTTTTTAAACAAATTAAATTTTAAATGATTTATAAGTAGTATGGCATTTGGGGTTTCCTTAATTTGATGCATGTAATTTTTAAATATTTTCCAAATATTTCTTTTTATAAATAAATTCGCAATTATTTTATTGTTTTGCTGGCTTGTGTTGTTTTTTTAAGATTCTCTTGTGTGTATATTTCAACTTGAAACGCTTTATTTTAAGCTTCTGTTTTTATTGTTGTGTATTGCTAGTTATTTATTATGTATTACTTTAATGAACTACAATTAGTGTTTGTAAAAGTTAATATAATAAAACTTGTATTATTATATAAACTATAAATTTTAATTTTGTTTTGTATTAATAATGGATATTCAATCAATTTGAAATTGTTTCTTTTTTTCTCTATTTCTTGCTATTTTTTAATGAATTTTATTTATTTACTTGAGCGCTACTTTTTAAGTTTTGTTATGTATGTAGTTAGTTTAATATGTTTGTAAACTGTTGCTAATCTATTGCAATTAAATTATGTTGAACAATAATACATTTTTCACGGTTTTTCTTGAAAACTATTTTTTTTCTTTTTTTTAGTTTTTGTTTGTTTAGTACAGTTAATAGGAATTACTGACAAATAAGCGTTAATTGTGCTCAAAAAGATATTAGATGAAATATTACAAAATTAACATTACAGTTCGCTTTTAACGAAACTCTCGTGCGTGCTTTAAAATATCATTAGAAATATGTATGAATGTACTTTCAGATTTAGTACCATATAGCTGTAGCTTCTCTATTGCTTTGCTTTTATGCATGGGTTGGAAAATGTTTAAATTGGAAAAACTTAATTTTTCTTTTCAATTAGCTTTTCGACTTTTGTGTGGTTTATGCATTATTGCATATGATGTTGGCTAGTTGCAATGTTTCGTCAATTCAACGATGGTATCCGCATATCATGCCAATTGATTTCAATATTTGGCCACTTCGTTTGTAAACATGTAAGCATTGGATTCGAGATGCACACAGATTTTAGATCACTTTCAAGTAATATGGCTGATCCTTTACAGTAGCGTACCTACAAATGAAGATGCATACGATTAGTATAAATTAACAATATTTATTTAGCTGGCATATACCTTATTGCCGTCATTTGACCCAGGTATTCCGTTGTAATGCATCAAATCAAATGTATCCGGTGTTGATCGCTTTTCTTGCGGGAAGAACTCATCCATAAATGCATTCAAGAGAATTATGTGTAAACCCTCTGGATCGAGACGCTTTTGCATAATTTCGACACTGGAAAGAACGGGTACGGAAATAAAGAATTTGTACGTTTGAACAGATCAAGTTATTTTAGCTGAAATAATCCCACCACTGATTTACTCATTTTCAAATTTCAAGCATGCGAGTAAACTCCTATTTTATGGTTCCGAGAAAGGTGACGCCTTTTGATCTAGCCCTGACTGAAACTAAGTTTTGTAATCATTGCAAATTATAGCAATTTCTGAATAATTCTATTCGGGCGTAAATTAACTATTTGTTACTAGCATGCTAAAATCTTGCAGCTAAAATTACTCTTCAAATTATATCAGCCACTTACTATTCCGGCTCATTAACCAAATCCAATGCAGCCAATACATCTTGTAACACATCTGTAGGTATGAAATTGTTGCCTTCTGGATCATAAGACTTGAAAACGCGTCTTGCCAATTCAGATGGGGTTTCAGGAGACACCAATCTCTTTTCATTACTGAAGAGTACTGTTCAACGATATAGAAAATAAGTACTATAAAAATAATAATAAACTATAAAACGGGGGATAAAACGTGCATACCTGTCAAATGTGTCTCGGAGCCCATCACCCAAACTGGGTTTTTCGGATTCTTAAAAAATGAGCCTACAGTACAGTAACGCATTTGTTCCATTAACGTTATAAAGCCAATATCACTTTGTTCATTGATGCCACGTAATTTTAAACCACCAACATCCTGATCATTATCCCAAACATGGGCAACAGCACGGCCAGTCAACATCAAATTTATAAGCGCTTGTGAACCATAGCCGTATGTGTTGTGGATCAGTGGCTCAGACGTATCAGATAACTCTGATATAACATTTTCAATGTTCTGTAAAAAAATAATAAAAATAAGCAAAGAATTCAAAATAATAATGTAATATTTATGCAATTTAACCTTTGTAAGCAACACGCTATAAAGGAAGAGCAGTACGCCATAATGGCCAGAGAGCACTTGCCAGTTTTCTGTATAATATTTCTCAACTGCGTCAATTGTATCGAAATTTAATACTTGCAAACCCTCATGATATGCATCCGATGAGACTTCATGTGCATTTGCTACACACACTGTAGCTGTTGCTGTAGGTAAACTGGTCGCGTCAGCAGGAAGTGTAGCAGCCTCTTCCAAGGAAGCAGTACTGAACTTAACATTTGGAATGTCCCTAGCTGCATTGATAACTTCTTTGGCCTCCGCACATGTCTCCATTGGCAGCGTTACAACGCGGTAACGTTGTGCGTGACATTTGCTTAGTATAGTGCACAGCGCCTGTATTAAAAGGCGACGACATTTATCTTCTGTAAGCTGGTAATGAAATTTATAAAAGATATGTTAGTAAGGATGTTTATTTATGTTTCCATTAGCTTGCTTACATCCTTCAGGAAATGGCCCGGAGTATCCATAATAAGAATTTTCAATAGGTTTGCCTGTACAGGCGCTATCACAGCACATGGTCCGCCCTCTCTTTGCACCAGGGCGGATGGTTCAGTATCACTAAATTCAAAACCTGCAAAAGCATTTGTTGTGCAATTTTAAATTTGCCACACCTTTATTGCCACACTGAGTCATTGTTCTAAATTTTGACTATTACTAACCTTGCGACCAACGACGGAACACATCCAACCGTATGACTGGACCCCACAACAATTTGCGTATCTCTTGTAATTCTTGTGCAGCATTCTCTGTTGCCTCAATCTGATGTACATTGGAAGATCGCTCCTTATCAACTTCACTACGTACTGTTTCTGTAAATAGAAATTGTATTTATTTACCACTTCATAAAATGTTGACATCTTTTGTATGCAATCAACTCAATACTTTTACTGCCAGTGGCCATATTGCATTGGTAAAACTATTGCCATAAATAATATATCTACAATCAGTGGTTTGCCAATTTTCTACGGAGCTGCGCTTTTGAACAAATTGAGGTTAAGTCGCCTCAAGGGTAAACGGAATGCAGGAGAAATCGAATTTTACGTGACATCAATAAAGCATTTTGCAATTGAAAATTTACTAATTTCTGTAATTTTTATGAACGTCAACACTGCTCACATAGAGAATAAACAAAGTAAGATTTTTTAATAAGAATAGCAACTGCAGCTGAAAAGGAGCACAAATACTATTATTTTACCAAAATGCCCCTCTGCTAAATAGATGCAAAAGTCAATCGCAAAAATACCCACCGCTCTCCATTATTATTATTGACTGTGGCTCACTGGAAGGCATCTGACACTTTAATCGGCCCAAATAAAACTTATTCTTCGTCGTATTTACACCATTTCAGTTGGAATTTGCGTTGTTTATAAATTGTAAAACACAATCCGCTTTTTTATCAAATGCACTCCGAAATTGGGCAAAAATTCTAATTAGCTCGGTGCAGCAAAGTGTTGCCACAAGAAGCAGTTCACTGATTTATGTATAGTGGGTATTTTCAGTGATTAATTATGGGTATTTAAATTTTGGATACTTTTGTTCGAAAAGTGGTTAAAACTAATGTTGTACAGTCAGCCGGTTCCTTTTATCAGGACTACGAAGGTCACTTTTCTGGCGAAAGGATTGTATGCAGTTCAATGCAAGACGAAATCTTGGTTTCAATTTTATATGTCTGAAAAGATATATTTGCAATCAAAATTGAAAATTTTGTATCGTTTTTGTGTGGTTTTTATTATTTATAAACCATTATATGTATATGGAGATTTTGGTTTATATTCGAGCTCCGTACATTCGCGGTTTGGCATCGGATCAAATCACAAGATCAACCTTCATAAATGAGAGTCATGTGAATATCACGTAAGCAATATTTGCCTTGTCAATCTGATAACCAACCGACGTTTAATTGGCAGATTTTGTGCAATTAGTTTTCAAATTAACCGTCGATTAAGTTTAACCGGCCCCAAGATTAAGGGCCACTTTCATAAAAGCCGGTTAAGCCTAATCGGCGATTAATTTGACAGCTAACCATACAAAATACGTCAATTAAACTCTGGTTAGCGGTTACCGGCTTTTATGAAAGCGGCCCTAATAATTATATCAAACACCATCTGTCCTACAGCATTATTGTATGACGGGTAACAAATATTCCCTAACATTCTTCACATAGGTGGCAGCGCTGCATAGTTTTGCCTGCAGATGTCGCCGCATGCGGCAAATACTTATTTGTTTGGTATTGCCAGCTGTAAAATTTGGGAGTTGATAAAAAAAAAAGGCTAGGGCCACTCTCATAGAGGCCGGTAGCCGCTAACACGAGTTTAATTGACGTATTTTGTACGGTTAGCTGTCAAATTAATCACCGATTAGGCTTAACCATCTTTTATGAAAGTGGCCCTAAAGTTTGTAATAACAGCTCAATTCAATATTGGTTTAGAAGTTATTTCTCTGTTATCTGTTATCCATAGCAGAGAAGATAAATATAATATTACTTAACATCTGATTAACTACTAATCGAGACTTCATAAGAGGTTGGCCCAAAAACCGATTACTCAATGTCTGATTATCGACAATGCTCTGATTATTTTCTTATACAAGTTATCAAATAATGGACCGCTGGTTAAGTGGTGATCTCGAAAAAAAACTGCTCTATAATATAGCGCGCCCAGACAGAATCAATGACCTTGTCAAACTCCCACTGTCATCTTAACTATTAAACTTTAAGGCGCTGTTCCTGTGGTCGATATCTTGTTGAAACAGAAGTTCTAATTCAAATAGTTCGGAACTCACGAGTTTAGTCGTTTCTATCGCATTTTAAGAAATAGCCAAATCAAAATTTGTACATCCGCTGATTAAGTCACCTTTGAGCTCGTCTAATTGCATACAAGCACATACTTTAAACTTATTGAAAAATATACTTCTGCTGCTTCCCTCTGTGAATATATAAAATGTGATTGGTATTTGTTATTGCTGCATTTCCCGTCATTTACCTTTGATGGCTGATACATAGAATTGGTTTGATGATTGGTGCCTGAGGCAGGCGCAGTTAGCTACTTTCAAAGGAAATGCAATGTGATTATTATACGAAAGTGTGCTTTGAAGTTTTGGTAAAATAAGGACCTGTTGTTTTTGAGTTAATTTATTTCGGCAATTTATTTGATTTGCTAATTTATTTTAATGTCGTTTTCAATTCATTTCCCGCGAAGGTTTTTCTTTAGAAATTACTGGTTATGGTTTGATTGGGTGGATTAGGTGAAACGCTTGTGTAATAAGCTTATGAGTTTTGTATGAGGCATTCTTTGACAGCTGCAGTCATCATACACAGCATTCCGCTTATAACTGTAACTGTAATTGACCTAACGGCACCTTTATTCATATTTGCAAGAGTTAGTGTTATGGTAAATGTTGGGAGGCTATTAAAGCTCTGTTAATGGTGATATTAAAATTTTTTTAAATTTTATTAAATTGTATAAAATTTTTACTGACAAAGTGTTCGCGTACACAAAACACTTGTAGCGAGAGAGCGCATTTTGACCATCTTTGATTTTGACACTTCATTGACAGAGAGAGCTACAAGTTTCTACTGTGGGAATTCCACTCCGTAAAAATCGTAAGTGAAAAACAGCTGATCGTAACAAGGGAAAACAACAACAAACATTAAAAAATTTTAACTTTTAACCAATCAAAATGGCAACAGCTGTTTTTGCTGCAAGTTTTTACTGACTCCTGTTCGGTTGAAACATTTTACTTTTTGCGTTTCGAGAGAGAGTTTTACTTCATTCTCTCTTTACTTACAATTTTTGCAAGTTAATATAAAACAGCTGATCCAATCAACCTTGTAGAAATCAATGTACCTAATGGTTTAATAAGATGTTATGGTTATGTTGATGTTTGCGGGTCACCAGCGTATACAGCAAAAATATTCATTCATTATTCGGAATTTTCTTTAGTCCAATCCTTAAACTCACAATGTATTTATTTTAAATATATTACGTGCCAAATGAGTGAGCTCATAACTGAGGCGCCTAAAGTAAGGCTACATGTATTCCCATTTGCAACAAATAAGCTTTTTCCGCATGCAAAATAAGCATTCACGCTTCATTAGCTAAACGTGAAAATGTGTTCCTATTACCATATGAAATTTATACATACGAATATCCAATAACAATAAAATGGTAGATTTAGGTAGTACGGCATTGTTCCATTTACTGTGATCTGAACTTTCATGTAATAAAAAACTTTTTGCGCTAATGGCATCTGAATTGATTTTCCATATTTGCCACACATATGAAAAGGTAAGTTGTCAAACCATTAAGACGCCGACAGATCTATAACGATTTGTTTGACCCCGTTGAAGCGTCGTAATTTATATTTACATTCACGGTTCCAGTTATAGTTTAGACTGGAAGAACCGGCCACACTTCGCTGTGTATCAGAACTTCCCTGCAGTAAAATTGCGAACCAGCCTCTAGAAGGGACAGTCTTGAGCTCTCCACTTCGTGACCGGACTGAAAATTAAAAAAAAAAAAAAACTTTTCGGAGCATTACAAGTAAGTTCCTTGTAATATTTGTTTGTAAATTTAAGAATTTCATGAATAAACGCACTTCGTGACAAACCGTTGGCTGCTTAAAATCACATATGACACGAACCAATGACACGAACAGAGAATTCGAAAACAGAACAGGAAGTGCGCAACCAGCTGTGCAAGCGGAAAGTAGTGTGGAAGTAAGCGGAAAGCAAATCTCAAACTCAACGCCATGTTAAATGTCTAATGAGAAACGAATAGCGCGAAAATACTCGCATTATAAAATCAAATTCCCACACACGTACACACTTACATACAAATGTGATTCCCCTTGTCGACGCTAAACTTGAATTTTCTACTCTGATTTTACTTCCCTTGCTTTTGAACTTCGTTTGCTGGCTTGCCGTTCACGCAAAAACACTTTAACTTTCCACAACTGGTAACTTTGTAATTTGCATAAATTTCTGCTACTCTCTGTTTCAGGCACACTTGCTGCATTTAAATTGGCAGTTTCGAAAGCTGTCAAAGTGAAACCTTTAACTTGCGGGTTTGACACAATTTTTAAATCTTATACATATGTACATATTAATAATGAAGTGGCTGTGTGTCTCTTATAGGCGTGCAAAGTACTCAACCGATCTTTTTTAAACTTTCACATTATTTACTTGAGTTGATTGGTTATAGGAAGGGAAGCAAGATCACGCACTAACGGGCTTTCTCATGTATGGATAAAACATGGCAAACAAGAGCAGCTGGCACTTTTTATGGGTTTACAATACAACATTTAATGAAGTTTATCATAACCAGACATTGAGTAAACGGCCCTAAATGAAAATGAATTCTCTTCAAAAAATGCTGCAGTATATAAGGCGATATTGAAAAACAAACCCGCATATAGCATAGCACGTGTGACAGAAGTTAGCTTCTTCCTTTTTCGGGATCATTTCGGGATTACTTTCGAAACTTTTTAGTTACATTTTCGGGATTGTTTGTTGAGGAATGGTTCTGAAAAAGTCTTGAAAGTAATACCGAAACGATCCCGAAAGAGATCAAATAACTAAGATACACTTCAGCAGATGATCTTCGTTTTATTCTCCAATATCACATTTCAGGGTTATAAGATCCAAGTTGAACCAGCAGAAATGATAAGCAATTTGTAAGACTCCAATATTTTTCTTAGATATTAGTTCAACTGCCAATATCTTCTCAAATATTAACTTCAATTTGTAAATTTGCAGCATGAAATATGAAACAAATTAACTTTTGAATTCGACAAACGTATAACACATGTACATATGTATAAGAAATGGAAATTCAGTATGCGGTCCCATTTGCCAGAAAAAGAAAAACCATTTCCCACAGTCCTCCTTCATATATCAGCGCAGTTTGGTAGAGAAAGCAGGCGATTTTTCGATTTCCCATTCAAATTGCAAAATTTTCCTTCATTAAAATTTGTGGCAACTGCATTACGCTGATAAATGTTTTACAACACACACACACATCCAAGCGAAAGACGAAGCGTTGTGCCAGCTTTTGTTTGCTCTTCATTAAGCATAATTGTATGCGCCGCATCGATATCCTTTACATTTATTTGTGGCAACAGAAATAAAACGCACTACGAATTGTGAAATGTGAAATGTGCATTGAACGCAAATAATTTATTTCCTTCGAATATTTCCAATGCGATAAGCAAATGGCGGTAATGTGATGCCACTAAGTGAATGCATAAGACCGCAGAATATGGCGTGCTCTCTCTACCTCAATGTGTGTGTGTGTGTGGCTGCAACTGTAAATGTGTATGTGTATGTAAGCGTGCATTTGCATGTAAAGGGAAATTTCCTCTTGAAGTTTTATTGTTGCAATTCAATATCATCGTTGTACAGCAATGCTGAGCAAATATTGCCTTTCACAACGACGTTGGGTTTATTTGAATTTGTACGCGCGACGAATTGGTGCCGCCGTGGCTTAAATAGGGCGATGGCGCCAATTGTTGGTTGTTTGATATTTTCCCTTAAACAGTTTTGGAGCGGCGTGTTACAAGCGTATCGAGGAAAGATACGTTTAAGATCGCTGTTAGATGTCTTATGACAACCCAGGCAGGCGAGCTTGAAGATAAAGATTAAATAACGGTAGTTTTACGTAAAAAAATCAATGAAAATCACCTATTATAGTCCTATCCTAACTAACATAAAGTATTTAGGAAAAAACAGTCCACAAAAATATTTCGTTTGGCTTTGAATTGACCGAAGACGTCCTTTACGATTCTTACCCTACAGCTGCTATTACTCAACATTTTCGGGGAAGTAAAATTCCCACACAGCTATATAAATTTAAATTTTCTTCGCTCTCTTTGAAAGGGGTAACATTCTTCGGTACGGTCTAATGTAGGTGTAGCTAAATAGCTGCCAACAAATATGCGTCAATATATATACCAATATATTTACTTTAGCGGTAAGCCACATTCAGACATATTCGCCACCTTCATTCCTTATTTTTATTTGCGTATTATTGTTATGTTTGGTTGAATATACCCTGTAGGAAAGGTTTTATGTTTGCAGGTGGCTTGTTTTTAGGTCATAATGAAACACTACCGGATCGAGAAAATATTAAAATAAAATAAAACATTAAATTAAATAAAATAAAATTAAAATAAAATAAAATAAAATAAATTAAAATAAAATAAAATAAAATAAAATAATTTGTAAGTTATGAGCAAGCTCGAGACCAATTAACAATAATTCTAAGCGAATTAATATTGTCAGTTTTTGGGAAAAATTGATAATTGGAGAAAAATTACAAAGACAAATCAACAGCGATGGATAGGATTACATGTTTCAGAGTTTCCAGGCTCATCATCAGATCCCTTTTCGGACACTGGGATTCGAACCAGTGTCTGCACCAAAGCCGCTGTTAGAAAACTCTAACACTAAGCTATGATGCCCTGTGACGTCACAATGTATTCGTCTCCACTTCAATTTATTCCCTTTTGTTTTGTTTGTTCTTGCCAACTGTATACACAAAATTTCTTAAGACATGCGTCTGTATGTTATGATGTGTGTTGGTCTTTTTGTTTGTACATATCTACATATGTACGTAAACCCGTGCTATGGTTTCAATGTATTTTGTTGTTGGATTTTGCGGTCTATTTTGTTTACAAATTTGTAAGTTATGAGCAAGCTCGAGACCAATTAACAATAATTCTAAGCGAATTAATATTGTCAGTTTTTGGGAAAAATTGATAATTGGAGAAAAATTACAAAGACAAATCAACAGCGATGGATAGGATTACATGTTTCAGAGTTTCCAGGCTCATCATCAGATCCCTTTTCGGACACTGGGATTCGAACCAGTGTCTGCACCAAAGCCGCTGTTAGAAAACTCTAACACTAAGCTATGATGCCCTGTGACGTCACAATGTATTCGTCTCCACTTCAATTTATTCCCTTTTGTTTTGTTTGTTCTTGCCAACTGTATACACAAAATTTCTTAAGACATGCGTCTGTATGTTATGATGTGTGTTGGTCTTTTTGTTTGTACATATCTACATATGTACGTAAACCCGTGCTATGGTTTCAATGTATTTTGTTGTTGGATTTTGCGGTCTATTTTGTTTACAAATTTGTAAGTTATGAGCAAGCTCGAGACCAATTAACAATAATTCTAAATAAAATAAAATAAAATAAAATAAAATAAAATAAAATAAAATAAAACTAAATTAAATGAAATAAAATAAAATAAAATAAAATAAAATAAAATAAAATAAAATAAAATAAAATAAAATAAAGTAAAATAAAATAAAATAAAATAAAAAATAAAATAAAATAAAATAAAATAAAATAAAATAAAATAAAATAAAAAATAAAATAAAATAAAATAAAATAAAATAAAATAAAATAAAATAAAATAAAAAATAAAATAAAATAAAATAAAATAAAATAAATAAATTAAATTTAACTACTGGGAAATTTTTTTATGTTATGTGCTTGTAATTATTTGTTATGTTCCCTAGCTATAATTTGCCTACAGGGTATGTACATTTGTATATTTCTACCATTGTGGATGTAAGTAGGGCTCTCCTTTTTTTATTCCTTACCGCATGCTGTTTTCAGTGTATTTGCTAGTATTATTTTATTTATTGGCAACGGAAATGATTCATGCTGGCAAATAAATATTTGGCTTACGCACACATAAACACACAAACACACACCAACATACAACCGACAAATGACTGCCTGTACGCTTCCTAGTTCGTGCACCATTTCAACACCTCACAAATAACGAAAGTAAGTAATAGAAATGTTCAAATACATGCTGTAGAAGAACATAAAAAAGGCATTTGAATGTCTACAAAGCAAGGTAAAAGTGTGCTCGAGGCTTAACTCGGTGAAGTTGTAAATAGAAGCTACTTGATTGCCAACAAAATTGACGGTCATTGACCTATCTTTGAATGCCTCATTGCGCCCTGTAGCAAACAGCAAGCAATGCTGTGTTTTTATTGTTTTTACTCAGGACTTTCATTTGATTACTAAAGCCATAAAACAGCGAAGTCATAAAAATTGAAAAAAATTTTAATTCTGCACACGTCTAAAAAATTCAATCTCAGTTGGAGCCTCTACCATCTTTTGCTGTCGGAGCTTCTTTGTTCATTCACATAAGATGATTCAGTTGCCAAGACTGTGGACTTTCATTTTGTACTATGCGTCAGCTCACAGCTCATTTTTAAATTTGCTTTGATACTCACTCTTTCAATAGCGTCAAGAACAAACTAGTAAACTTCAACTACTCGCTCTTATACTAGTAGTACTTACTAGTTCTTTTCTTACTCAACCTCCTTCAAGTGGAATCGCCATATGTTATAGCAATCGCTTTCATACGCTGTGATTTGTTTAAAGATATTTTCCCACCTTCAATTATACTCATATGTATGTAGGTAATTTATTTGAAAGTATAATAAACATGAATTATACCTAACTTGGCGTAACCATAAATGGAATAAGAAATGGAATTTGAAAAATAATTTTATTAGGTTGTGTGCTAGTTCCATACTTTGTGCTATTATTTACCTATATTTTTTTTCCTTTTACAATTCTTTACTCCGTCTCATTTCTCGTATAAATTCAATTTATGTAGGCGTTTGTGCAAGCCGGTGAATAATTTGCATATAATAAAGTGAAACCATATGCAAAATAATCTAAAGCTTTTTTGATTCATAACCATAAAGGAAATCATAAATGAAATGAATATGCCAATTTTGAAATGAATAGCTGTAGGTGTCTCAATGAGCATACGAACAAACCAAATAAAAGTCAGAATGGCAGAAAGTTGAATGGCTGAATGGCATAGTGTTGGAAATAGTGCAGACCCGGCTAGGCAGGAATAATTTAATGTTATGCTAAGGAATTTGATTTAATAGTAAAAATAATAATTTTACACTACGTTGTTCTGGGGATTTAAGGACGAGTTTGCTTAAAATATTTTTTTTTTGTGTGTGTGATGCTTTTGGTATTTTCCTCCGAAGGGCATCTGTGAGGATGGTTGAATTTTTATTAAGACGCTTGATCAGTTGAAAACACTACGAGATAGGAAATTGGTCTCTACTTGGCCCTACCTACCAGAGTCTTTCTTAACCAAAAAAAAAAAAAAAAAATCACCTGACACCTCCAGTTGGAGTGAGAGGTAGAAAAAGAGCAATACTAAGTCGAAGAGGAATATAAATAGGAAAAAGAAGCAAAAGCAATACGACAAAGAACAGAAAATAGGTATAGGAAGAAAGACGGGGAGTGATAGAATATGAAAACTAAGCCGAAGAGTAAAAGTAATAGGAATGGAAAGTTAAATTAAAGAATCGGAGTTAAAGACTGAGGCAGACGTGGACGCTGGAAACCGGAAGCGAAAAAGTATAAGTTAGATGGCTTGCCAGAAGTATAGGAAGCAAGAGATGAGACAGAGAAAATGTCCAATTTTTTATACCACCAATTTCGAAACGTTCCGACGTCGAAGTCCTTTTTTAAGATTTAGAAACTGAGGTAGTCTCTAAGGAGTGCATACGGATTACCTGAGAGAGCATTTTAGAACACCGAGAATACCCATTAGACAGAGACAGTAACAAAGGACCTCAAGTGGGGCTCTTTTTCAGATAGCAGTTTTAGAACCATTGGGCTGTTGTTGTTGCTGTATTAGCAATGGTTCGTCCTGCCTCGTCGTCGAGAACTTATATATATTAATTTGTGTCTAGCACTGTTGACTCTGAGACATTGCGCTGGATTGGCTTCCTCATTTCCGTTTTGAAAAACCACCGATTTGGGATAACAAAACATAAACTATATCTTAGGAATATTTCATAAGCCTATTGCGAATTACAATAGCATGCAATGCAAATGAAATAAACGAAAGAGATGCAAATAGTTTATGTCGCTTAAACACACACCTTCACACAATCATCTCAATTGTCATATACCAACAACAAACTATAGTCTTTTGCCAGTAATTGCAGTCACTTATGTATAAACCATTTGGTTGGTAGCATTCATGAATAATCCCGCATAATCAAAATGATACATTTGCATCTCAATACATACATACATATACATATTTATATTAACCACCAAAACCTCTGGTGAATAAAATATTTTAAACACAATTTCGCCACTCATCTCGTACCTGAATGTGGCTTTTGGTGGCATCAAATTTATTATAACATTGTTGACATTTATTGTTGTTGCTGGAAATTTTTTTTTTTAAATGTATGCCATACATATATGTATACATATATAGGTACTTTACATTTCACTTTCAAGCGTTGCCATCTTTTTTTTTTAGTTGCTTGGTTGCATAATGGATTTGTGGCCACTGGCACATAGCTTATGTAGTTTCACAGCTGCCGGTAGTGTATAAATTAAATATTTTATTAAAATGGATAAGCACTTTTACTGTGAAATCAACAGAAAGTGTTCATTCACTTTATCATGCGAAAATTTTGCATGTTTTATATATTCATACAGATATTTATATATGTATTTGCATACTGCTAAGTGAACACTTTTAAACTATATATTATGGAATATGTGAGTAAGTAACCTTCATTGCAACGCCTCACTCGTCCGAAAAATAAATACATAGTTTGCAATTAGAATTTTCTAACTTATCCCAAACTAGTACTTAAAATACCAAATATAACGCGATGAAAATTGAAATTTTTGTAGAATAGTTTTATAAATGCGCAGACTTGAAGAAAAATCCAAAATCCAAATTTGATGTTTTCAGCACTCTAGCCCTAACCTTGGCTGTGAACCATCTCATTCAAAATTGACTTGTAACGGGTTTCTCGTTAGTTGTTGTTCTAATTTTGTTGCTGTATGCTATGACGAAATGTGTTACGAAACTATGAGAAACAATATTATTTTGTATCAGAACGAGTAACAATTTTCTGGAAGCGGTCTCAGTGGAAAGGAAATCTGTACAGAAATTGACAACAAACATAGGAACATAACTGTGACGGAAACGCAAAATAAAAGAAAACAAAACTTGTGACGTTACCTGTGTAACGGAGCTGTAACAAAATGTTCAGTACTTGTAACAAAAGCTTGGGAACAATTTCCGCAAACAAAAAACTTACTAGATCTTTTCTATATCTGTAGTTTTTGAAGTGTTTATACGAGCACGAGTAACCTTACTCTTTTCGTTACAGTACCAAAACGTTTCGTTACGATTTCGTTACTCAGCTAGCGTTACAGCTTTCGTTTTCGTGCTGAGTGTTTCGTATTTCGTTATGATGCCATCAGTTTTGCTAACTAGAGTTTTGTTAGTTGATTAGATTAAATTTCGGTAATCTTTTTGGAATACTTCCAATCATTCCGTTTTTTTTTAATTTTGTTTCAATATTTTTATATTAGTGACAACAATAACTACAGGACCAAAGTTTAGTTTATAGTCTCTGCTTATTCATCATCTTCATTCAATAATTATATACCATTAAAATTTAACTATTATTCACTTTAAATCAGCTTTAGGCTGCTATATTTCGAGCCAGTTTTCAAAGTAGTTCAACGGTAGTTATTTTGACTGCAACGTACTCAATACCAAATGCCATACGCTCGCAATTATAAATTCAGAATTTTCTGTAAATTACTTTAAATTGTTTAAACCAGTTCCAGGTCTAGCGTGTCTTCACTTCAAAAAAAGCTTAGGTGAAGTTATTTCACACACTTTTTCTTGAGCTTTTGATAATGCACCTCTGCCAGCTTAAATTATCACCTGGAATATGAATATTTTTTTTTTTAAAGAAACAAATATATATACTTAAAGGGTATATTGCTGATGTAATTTTTCAGGGAAACTGTGACTGGAAGATGTAGATTGGATGTCGTTAAAAATGTCTTCACCATGGTTCCTAAATATCTGCGCACACAAACTTATTCATACTCTTAAATAAATATCCAATTTGCCTGCTTTAAGCGTTCAATTTGTTGTTAGTTACTAAACTGAATGATGTAGCTTTTATCATTTTATATGAGACCAACATACTAATGAAGGCTTTAACGATAAACAGCTGGTGAAAATATTACGCCATAAATACCTTGTAACGAGCTTGCCAAATAAATGTTAACAGAGCTTTTCGTTTGTAGTTGGTGGTGGTGTAAATGGGAAAGCGATCAATATAATAATTATGTAGTATTAATCTTATAGAAAGTGATATGGGAGAAAGTGTGTAAAAGCAGATACAAGTAAATTGGACTGTTCCAAATGACTCCGAAAATAACATGACAATCCCGAATTGATAAAAAAAAAATGTTCCGAATACAATCTCGATTCTTACAGTGTAAAAATGCCGAAAGTCCCAAAAGCAAATCCGAGAACGTCATAAAAAAAGTCCCGAAATGGACCGGAAAAGTCAAAAATGTAGTAATATAAGAAGAAAATATCCTCGAAAAAGTTCCGAAAATAGTCCCGAAAATCGAAGGCAAACTCACATTGATCCAGTCATGATATAGAAATGACAGCGAACAGGTGCCGATGTGATTCCACAAAAGTCCCGAAGTAATCCTAAAAAAAATTCCGAAATGAACTGAAAAAGTTAAGAAAGCGAAAGAAATTTAAAATAATCCCGAGAAAGTCTCGAATGGTCCCGAAAGTGTGCCTAAATACTTTAATATTCTTGTAACTTCAAAAATTCCAATTATCCACAGGGTATAAGCGGACAAGATCCACGGAAAAAGTTAATCAAGGGAATTTCGTTAAAAAAAAAAAATTCCCAATTCTGAGGAATATGACAAATGTCGAAGGCTCTGCTTCATACTCCTGGATTTTTGTGTTCTCGTTTCTAAACTCCACATACGACTGTCGACTCAGTGTACAGCAAGATCTGATGGACTGGGCCTTTTTGGGCGCTTACATATCTAATATGAACCAGTCAGCGAAATCTTTTGCGATTTAATTCGCAGCACTATGGTCCGATTTCCGTTCAGATCATTCAGCCCATCGTTAAATTTACTTCGGTACTCGCTGTTGCTATGAAGAGAAGAACCATACATCTTTTGCTGAGAATCTATTTTTCGAACACTTCAAGAGCCATCTCATCTTCTCTCTACGCTGTACATGACTCCGAGAACAAGTATGATGAGAGACTTATGGAGCGTAATCTTTGTTCTTCGAGAGAGAACTGCACTCCTTAGTTGTCTACTTAGTCCAAAATAGCGCTTGTTGGCAAGAGTGATTTTTCTTTTGAATTTCCCGACTGGCATTATTTTCGGTAAATCGACGAAGCGGCTCCTACTCGTCGTCCTGCACCGCGAAACCCACTACAGCTGTTTAAAGCTCAACGGTTTAGCTGACTAGGCCTTGTTTTACGCACAACTGACTTTAAGAATCATCATTGTTCCAGACAATAAAGCATTACCAGTTTTTTTCTAGGCGGCTGCTGTTAATGGCCATATTATAGCGAATCGTTAGCCGATAGGCTCAATCAAATTAGCATAAGTATCACATTGAAATTTTGTTGGTCACAAAAGTATTTATCGTGCTGATAAATAAAATAAATAAACAAATAAAAGATGGTGAAATGAAATTATTGTTTTCAATGTGCACAAAAACAAACAAAAAAAAAAAAAAAACAAAAAAACCAATGAAAAGAAAGAAAGTCCATAACCAATAAAAAGTGCCAATAAAACACAAATTTCCCAATAAATGTTCAATTAACAACACCTGAAGAGGATATTATTTTATTTTCGTCTGCCCTAAATACAGCAATAAAAATGTCATGCGTTCAGCTCGTTAAAAAAAAACGTTAAATATTGAGTGAATAAAATAAATTGTGGCCCACAAAAAGGACAAGGGAGAGTACTGGTCTATATTCATACAAATGGACATACATACATACTCACGCACGCAATACGTATTACATCTAACGCAATGCGTTATGTTGAATTAACACGAAATAGATGAAAACTCTGGCAAAAAAAAAAAAAAAAAAACCCGTTTAAATTAATTTGGGTATTCATAGATTGGTTGCGGCACGTCTGTCGTACGTTTTGAGGTTTATGGCCGCCGTGCGGTTTATTTATTGATGAAATTAAATTTTTATGTGTCTTTCAACACACAGACTGTTGCAATGACAGCGAGGAGGTAGAAAATCAATATTTTTTTGAGAGTACCAAGCTTGCTTGCCCAGCTATACAACTATAACCAATTACACTCCAAGCATTTGATGTCTGCAAAGAAGCGATGCGGTCTATTTGGGAACGAGCGCTAAAATCGAAAAAGAGGAATACAAGGCAGAATCACTCGTGTGAACAAGTGCTACTTTGGACTGGGTAGACCATTGAGAAGTAAAGTTTTCTCCCGATGAACATAGATCACTAACGAGAGGCCGCTCATTACACCTGTCCTCATTTTTGGCTAGGGGTTGTGGAAAGAGTTGAGAGAAAATAAGATGGTCCTTCGAGTATTCGAGAGAAAAGTTCTCGGCAAATATTATGGTCGATTCGACAGCAGAGGAAGAGTAAGGCTTCCACTGAGTTTGGCAAAAAATTAGATGGAGGAAGACTTGCACTTCTTTGGTGCTTCCAATTGGCAAGTTTGATCGACGAGACTGGGCATTCAAAAAGTCATATTTTTCAGCTAATGTGG